>LAVV01015625.1:0-16620 GCA_001263375.1 Puccinia sorghi
TTGTGCCCCTTACAATGCCTTTTGGGCCAACCAGTGCCCAGCTATTTTCAGTACTTCATGCAGGACATCTTCCTTGGCCACATTGGCAAGGATTTTGTGGCCTATCTTGACGAAATTATGATTTCCAGCAAGAAAGGCTCCAACCACAAATATTCCTTCCTCATTGTCCTTGAGACCCTGAGGAAGCACACCCTTTGAGACAGATTGGCAAGGACACAGCGGTGTATCTTGATTACATTATGATTTACACACAGAAGGGGACTGACAAAAATTCAGTGGTCGGAATACTTGAAATACTCAGCTGTCATTAGCTCTGGTTAAAGCCAGAAAAATGTGAATTCTCCAAGAAAGAAGTAAAATACCTTGGCCTCCTAATCTCATGTAACTGACCCCAAATGGATCTGACCAAAGTTAGTGCGGTATCCAATTGGACCCATCGCAAAATGCCACAAATTTGCAACATTTTGTTGGGTTTGCAAACTTCTACCGGCAATTCATTTATAGCTTCTACCGTACCACACAGTCCCTACACGACTTTACAAGGAAGGATTCCTGTTTCAATTGGAATGATGAGTGTCAACAAGCTTTTGAGTCCCTGAAACAAGCCTTTACCTCTGCTCCTGTACTCAAAATTGCCGACCCCTACCAACCTTTCATACTGGATTGCAACTGCTCAGACTCTGCCCTTGGAGCATTCCTATCGCAGGTATGTCAGAAGTACAATGAATTACACCTGGTAGCATTCCTCTCCCACTCCCTTGTCAAAGCCGAAAGAAACTACGAGATCTTCAACAAGGAACTCCTAGCAATTGTGGCCTCTTTTAAGGAATGGCGACACTACCTAGAAGGCAACCCAAACCGACTTGAAGCTATTGTTTACACCGACCACCGCAATCTTGGAATTTTCATGACAACTATTTTCAAAACCGGTGCTCATGTTGTTGTCTGTGGCTGTTCAAGTTTTCAAAACAGGTGCTCCTGTGGACAAGTTTAAACTTGTGTGAAAAAATAAATCAGACAAGTGGAAGTGCTTGGTTATTGCTGGGGAGGTGAAATTCATATTTTTTTTAAAAAAAGCTGATTGGTATGAGGTAGGGGGAAATGAGTGACAAGGGTTCACCACACACTTGTTGTAATTTGAGAGCGGCATGGCTGTGCTACAGTTGTGTTTTCTAAGAATCTACATCTAGCAACCATAAAAACAACCAAGTGGGAGATAATGACCTACACAGATTCCAATGGCACCAGGCTTGCTCTTGTAGTCCAGGGTTGGTCCAAAAATGAAAAAAATGGTTCAACCCAGCTGAAATCACAGGTTGACCCAAGCCTACCCCGCAAAAAGACTGTGTGAAAGTGTTAAAAATTGGAATTGAAGGCTCAGATGAAGAGAGAAGAGAATGGGTCAAAAAGCTCTTGGATTCCTTTTTGGAAATGTTGACAGAAAACAAGGGAAAGAAGCATCAGTTTTATTGTAGGTTCAAGTTGTTCAAGTGGTATTTGAGAAATGAATGAAAACCATAACAATCAAAGAAGCATCCTTTGAGGCAGGATGAATTGAAAACGACTACTAGAAAAAGGCACAATATACAGGGCTGTGACACTTCATTACTCACTTGCTACCAAGAGCTAACTAAAAAACAAATAGAAAGGGAAAGGAAGAAGAGGAAAGAGTAGGAGAAAAAGAAAAGATTTTCACAGGAAGTGTATTAGATTTGGTTATAGTTATGGCTATCTTATGTGTATGGTTGCCCCAACCCCAGGCCACCGGGGTGATTTCTTTCTGTATGATTAGTTGACACATAGCACTTACTCACAGCTGGGCCTCGGGAGACCAGATCATCAAGCCAACAGAGCAATGAAAAGCATTCTTCAGATTTCCAGATACCATGAGGTGCTTGATAGACTTGCAGCATAGGTGTGGACAATATGTTAATTGTATGCACAAGATAAAAAATGATCATCAATTCCAACACGTCATTGGTTGATGCGATGACTGTATCGAATTAATCCATACAAATTAAGAAGATGAACAAAGTGTACAAATAAGAAGATACATATGTTCCATCTATCCGGTTCACTAAGACTACCAGCGCAGATGCAAAGCCAAACAAACAAGCAAAAAAAAAAAAAGGATGGTTCAGGGTTTGGGCTTTTTATTATAGATTTCTACGCCCTGGCCCCATCGACCGGCCCGTTTACCCCATTGAATGATGCCCCAGAAATGGATCTCGGAGATCTTAGGTCGGGTCAAGTTAGATTCATCGTCTTTTTCATGATGATCTAACTGGGAGCTTTGTTGGCCAATGACCGACTCGGCGGTGTGATCGCTATCGGTGAAGGTTTCGTTGAAATGATAAGGAATCTCAGCTTTGGCCGGGAGGGGGGTTGTTGTTGATGATGGTGATGGGTTGAGTGTTAAATCTAATTCGAGTGGAGTCCATGCTTTGGAATCCCTGCCCCCACATTTCGTCAATTCGAAGAGCCGGGAAGTGGCCCGATCAAAAGCGTATTTCTCGTCTTGACCGCTGAAAATGGCCAATTTTTCAATTGAGCGATTCTCGATCTTGTTGTGCATCCTCTGGGGCTCGTCAGAAGACTTTTGCTGACTAGCGGCCAAATCTTGATAACTCGAAACGTTTGGTCGATACGGTCCCGACAGCTCCTCCACGACATCCGCCAGCGTCTCCAACTCTATCGCGTCCGTTTGGTTTCGTTGATCTTGTGCATCTGGGAAAAATAATCTGTCGATCGAGGTGTCCGAGGTGACAAATAGTTTGACGGAGCATTCATACGCTGCATCTATGAATGTGATCAACCTTCTGGCTAAAACAAGAAGTAAATGTGGGGTAAGTTCAGCGCGTTCTGTGAGAAAGACGAGTGAAGATTTCGTCAAAAGCTGCACCTTCATTTTTCATGAACGTCGTAAAAACAGGCACGCCTTCGATCATGATTGTCTCGAACGTCGAACAAATCTTCAAGTAGTCAGCTGGGCCTAAAGGGGCTTCACAGAGCTCCTGGTAGCTGAATGCCGCAGACTTCAAGGAAGGATCGGATCGATTGACAGTGATGTTTCGCCCATAGACGATTAGCTCTGTCTTTTCGGGGAATGGTAAATGTTTATCAAGTAGCTCTTTCCACAATCCAGAATCAATGTTCTGATACCAATGCGATAGGGTGGACGCCTGCTCCCCCTCTGCCGATCCTGAAGATAGATTCAGTCGCCAATCTACGTCAGAATCTAACAAGACCACAGGTGATTTGATTTTGAGACGATCTAGGAATGGTGCAACAGTCGATTTCTGGACTCCTTGATCATACATGTCTTAATTTTATTTTTTTAATTCAATTAAGCGTCAATATAGATAAAATGACGTAAATCCGGATTTGAATCAAAGATGATTGACGGGATTATCTGTCTTACGTTCAGGAAGTCGATTTGAGGTACCAATCACCACACCACCTAGCCTCCAATACCATTCTAACACACGACTTAGAATTCCGGCACCAGCAACGTCAACCTATTCGATGAAAAAGGTATCATGTGTGGTGATTCAATTAAAAGGTGGGACACAACTTAAGTATGTGGGAAGAAATAAACCAGCAGGTCTTAAGAAGAAAAAGTAGAATCACCATCTGAATTTCATCAAAGGCTAAAACCCAACCTTGGGTTAGAATCAAATCTCGTGCAACCTGAGCCAAAACAAAGTTCGGTCCATTGAGAGCGGGGTCTCTGGGGTCCTTACCACCTGGATAAACAAAAAGAAGGCAGCGACGAGACGCGTGATGAATTAGATCAGGAATTAGCCAGTATGTTAGCAGCATTAAATTTATCCAGCAAAATGCGTTGGTGCAAGGGCTTGCCGGCAAAGATGCTCCTCCAACCTTGAGACAAGGCTTTGTTCCGTGCGCGGTCTTGTTGGGGGGGAAGGTATCCACTTGGTTTATGCTTTAAACTCAAGATTTCTGATGCCTCTTCAACAGATAATTTGGATTGCTCTAACTGTGATTGCGAAGAAAGAAACGTATGACGGTTAGTATACATTTTATTTCTCCAAGAAGCGTAGGCAAGACGAATGAAAGTGTTGTTGGACTCAAACACGTTGAGAAACCAATGAATACAATGATAATAAAAAGTGATGATAATGCCTTCTGAATTTTTGCTGGATCGGAAGGCTATCACTACATGAGCACACCAAGATAAGAAGAAAAAAAAAAAAAAAAAAAAAAAAAAAAACATACATTTGAATATCAGAGCTCATGAGGGGTTGATTCAAAACTCGAGGAAAAAGAAACATTACAAGAACAAGTCCATGAGGAGGGTTTTTCCGGTACCGGGGGGACTAATTGCAGAAGAAGTGTGAGTCAGTTTAAGGAAGGATCAGTGAGAAAGAGAGTTAAAGGCACGTTACCCGGTCAAAAGGAATCCCTGTATGATGAGGAAAATCAGTATTATGATATCTGGAGAGGGTGTGGAGGTAATTAGTGACGGACATGAGGGGCATCGCGATCGGCGGTGTGTTGAGTTTGATTGATGATGCGTATGAGAGCGGTTTCAGAGATGGGGGCAGAGAGTGAAGTTTGATGTGGTATTGTTGATGGGGATAGGAGTGCCTGTTGGAATAGAGCGAGTAGTCTGGGATGGGGAGTGTAGTTCTTGAGTGCTTGGTGGATCGGCTGAAGCTGAGGATCTGTTGATTAGCTTGCCAGAGCTATATGGAACAAGTGGGATGTGGACTGACTTTGTAGATTGCGATGGTTTGTTGTTGGTCGTTCTTGAGTGTTCCGGTGGTCAACAGGGCATTGTATCGTTGGATGAGGTTGGTTGACTGGATGCTAGTTGAGTAGTGTCTGGTGATCAGCAGTGTCCGCATGGTTGGTTGGTTGATCTCACAAGACACAAGTCAAGCCCAATGTATTTAAAAAAATATGTCAAGGATAATTTTTAGTCTCATGATTTTATTTGTCCAACAAAACGACACAGTACAATAAAAGGTCCAGATATAAATAGGGAAGCATCAATTAACCAGCTCCTCGCTTGGTTCTTTATCTGCTCCGTCTGGATCCATACCTCCCTCATCTGTTCCACTGCGACTCTTATTTTCCAAGCCGTGATTCCATGGCTTCAAACCCTCTTCCCAGTTCGACCTCGTTGAGAAAAGAACTCTTCAACCACCCCATCTGCCGCCGAGTTCACATCCTGCGCTCGAACTTGACCCTTCTTACTATCAGCAGTCTTTTGACTGCCTGCTCCCGGCTTGTGTCTACTAACTAACATGGATCGATGGGCCTGTCGGAGGTGCTCGGGATGGTTGTGCTTACGAAAGAGTCGACTGAACTGGATTTGCATCGGCCTTATCCGTTCATTCCCATCACTCTCCAACCCACTCCCAATCCCTCTAGCATCCAGCGGCGAGGGTGTGTTGGGTACACAATCTTGTGTACTATCCGATTCATCACCACTCTGACTAACTTGACTCCTCCTCCTATTAATCCCACCAATAAAATTTCGAATCTGTCGGAGACTACTACTACTACCCCGACCCACACTACTGTTATTACTGCTACTACTCTCGTTTCGACGTAGCTTGACAAGTTTCGATGGCCGTCTCTGAGAGGATGGCAAGGTTCCGGTGCTCCGTCGTTGGGAAAGAGGATGGAAACTGAACTGAGCTGATGTGGTATTAGAATAACCCTCAAAGTTCAAAGTCGAGTCCAAGTTGGGAAGAGTGCCATGTTGATGAGATGAAGAGGAAGAAGAGCCTGGTAACATCATTGCAGATTGTGGTTGTGATTCACCAGCCTTGGGTGGAATGGGCGAACTGCGGGTAGGTTGAAAGCTTGGTATAGCTGGGCCTCGCGCAGTAACAGATGGGAAAGGGATTGAGTCTGGCTGAGATGGATTGGTCGAACGATTACCGTTAGCCTGGAGACGTGCAGGTGGCGCCGATGGTTGATTTGCTGATGTCGTCAAGTTTTGATTGGTCCTCTTCAGCAAATGTGGGATGGGAAAGTTTAAAAGTGATTGTTGGACCTGATTTCTATTTTCAGGAAGCTGCTCCGGTGGCGGATATGGGTTCTTCTTGGGGTCATAAACTAAAGGCTTCATCTGAAATTTCTGGGGGTAGCTGGTATTGTTAAGAACTTCTTGATCGTTCGTGTTCATCTGAGCCAAGCGTTCATAATTATTGGGCTGATCATCGAACCTTTGAGTATGGTTATTGGGAAACTGATCCGTTGCGATGTGAGGGTCAACCAACGATTCCATCATCTGGCTGGGGTCGGTATCTTCTCTTGGAGGTGGTTCAGCGTAGGCATTCGCAGACACAGAAGACGCGTTGTAAACCGGATGATTTGATTGGTCGGGTTTATTTTGTAAAGTTTCCTGATTATAGCCAGGTTTTCCGTAATCTACATTGTCGCCGTACCGCTGCTGCAGGGGATGTGATGAGCTCTGAAAAGGCTTCTCTTGAGAAGATGGCGGGTGAGTCTTGTGGTACACGTCGGGATGAAGGCGGATAGGACCCATGTTGGCTTGGAAATCCTGGGTCGTAAAATTATTGTTCAACTCTCCTGCCTCTTGTTGCATGGGTTGGTTAACAGGCCGGTTTGGGTTAGACTTGCGCTTGGTGCGTGTTTGAGCATTTTGCGATTTTTGACCCAGTTGCCGTTTGATACCCGCTTGGATCATGGCTTCTTCGGCTCTGGAATAAGACGGGGAAGGGAACAACAAGGAAGAGGTTGCGAACATCAATAAATTATCCAGTCGGTTAAATCACAACAAAATACAAAATACAAAAAAAAAAAAAAAAAAAAAAAAAAAAAAAAAAAAAAAAAAGTGACGGGGATAAGGGGCTTGATATGACCAAGATGAGAGGGATTCACCCACCACTTCTGGGGGAAGGTGGACAGGCTTAATGGTTTTTATGAATGGAGTTGAAAATCACAAAATCAATTCGGGTCATACGGAACTGACTTTGAAATGACGCTTGATTCCCAGTTAAGAGCAGCCAGCACAGCACCTGGGCGAGCAGAGTAACAGGGATCGTCAACATGGAACTGACAAACAGGTTTTGAAATGAATCGTATGATGGTCAAGGAAACTGAGATAAACGTACCGTCGTAAGAGGTTGTACGATTCATCATCTTAAGCGCGCCTGAGAAACCACGAAAACAACTGGAGATCATTTTTGATTTTTTTTTATTGAATCACAAGAAGAAGAAAAAAAAAAGAAGAAGAAGAAGAAGTCAGGAAGCAGTGTGGATGGGAGCGAGTGGGAATGAACACTCACCGCAATAAATATTCTCTTCTTTGGACGTCCTGGTCGACCGAGCCACAGGTTAGGAGTTGTTCCAATTCGTTGATGAGTTCGAAAACCATTTCGGTTTTGTGTTCACTATCTCTGAAGCTGCGGACTTCTAAGCAGTTGAGGGCTGATAACCGTTGCATCTCTTTCCTGAGATCGCTGCCGTACTTGTTCCTGAGTAGATTGAGGGCATGAACGAAGCTCGACCTGAGATCGCTTGGTTGGGCGTGGAACCAGCTGAGTGGAGTCGAGTTGGGTTTGAGGGAGAGGATGAGACAATCGATTCGAAGTTGATCGTTGTCCTCTTGAATTTGATGAACCCTCAACCAAGAAAGTAATCGCAGCTCGTGCAGCTCCCAAGGTTCGTGTAGCTCACCCCCGAAGACTGGGAGCAGGATGGCATTCATGGTACGGATATAAACAAGAACGAGTACGCCGATTTCTGAGCGAAAATGATCGAAAGAAGAAGTACTGCCGCAGAGGAAGGATGATCAGCCAGCGTATGAGGGCTGAATACCAACTATTAAAAAAAAGAGAAGAAGAAGAAGAAGAATAGTGCGGAGTTACTAGTCTCAAAGGTGTCGGATCTGCGATGGAAGGAAGAAGGACGCTGTATTTATGGTGTAGAGACGAGTTGTCAGTAGAATCCACCGAGAAGGAAACGAGTCAGCAGAAACGAATACATACACAATAAGCTCGTCGGAAGCAGAATAAAGAAAACAATACAAGGCAACTAATGATTCATCACAAAGGCTTGTCCAATATGCAGCAACCGTGAGCAAGCTGGATTTCTATGCAGCCCTCAAGGGAAAAGAAAAAAAAAGAAAAAAAAAGGAACACCGTTCTGAAATACTCGTGTTTCTAATTATTAACAACAGGAATCCAGTGACGAGCAATGGCTTTTTTCTTGTACATTACTGCCTGCGACACTCGGCTCTGATCATCTATCGCCCCGCCCGTTTCCTTTGAGATTCGACTGTGGGCGGTAAATTAGTCGCATTTCAGTTTTGTTTGGGTGGGTTCGGATGGAATTCCACCCGGTGACATGGTTTTCCCATTCCTCGTCAGAGTAAAAAGAAAACATTCTTGCAGCTGAAATTCCACACAACACCGTCAGCGGTCAGAAAGTATCAGGAGAAGAAAAAAATATCCAGAAAATGGGGTTCAAGAGCATAACAGCTCAAGAATGATGCTGTTTGTCATTAGGGGTTCTCCATAATTTGATTTGAAAAGTCATCACAAAGCTTCAATTATATCTGATCTCTTTTGAATCCCTTCAATTTAACAAGAGTCTTCTGATCTGATTTTGATTTGATGTTTTCACACATGAAAAGACATTGTAGACTATAAGTAGATATATAATACTTTTATTGAAGGCTAGGTTAGATTTTGAGGACCTGCATGCAGTAAGTTGTAAGCTGAAATGATAGAATTTGACAAGAATTATGAATTTCATTCAGTTGAAGCAGAAACTGTGGTAAAATTGTCAAATTCAGTTGTTCCCTTACGACAAATAAAGATGGTTTTATGTGTTGGATTAAATCATCCCTTGTATCTGGAAACTCCAGATTGAAATTCAGAGGACTCAAGCTCTTCAACAGAGAAAAAATCATTTTCAGAGCTGTGTATTTGAATTTACATACTATGAATCATTTGTGATTCAAACTCATTCTAGTTGAACATTCTTATCTATTTTCTATCTCAAGTAAATTCCTAGGTTGATGATCTGAATAAAAGTAGGGTCACACTAAACTGATGCCCCTGTTTGGACGCATCCACACCCCATTTTGGTGTGGGTGAAAGTTGACACCCCTGCTCAAGGGGACATCAAATATTGACCCTGTTGAAATTTTTGACGGAAGACCAGTCGAGGGGGAAGTAATTTGTTTTTAAAATAATTAGTAAGACAGACAATGGTGTCTGCAAGGTACCTTACACTCAATCAGTGGGGCTTAAGTGCCCCTGGAGCTCACTTGATGGGGCTTAAGTGCCACCAAGAGGAACAGTATGGTAAAGACTGATGATTTTTTATTCAAGGAAACTAGTCGAGAATAAATAGACTAGTTACATGGTGGTCAACTTGTGGGCATGTTTGTTGATCAATATGAATCAAGAAAAACATGTTGAGAAGAAGGGACATTTGAGTGACATGAGAGAAATAAGNGAGGCTGAAGATAATCCCCCAGTTGGGGAAACCCCTGGCAAGTCCCAGAGGGGGTTACAAGATCATAACATCACCTGTTTCTCTCCCTTTTATCTTTCTCTCTTGTTTTTGAGGTTATTTTTTCTACATTAAATAAAAACACATAGGTTTACATTTGAAAAGCCTTGCTTATAAGCCTAAAAAATTTGGAACTGGTTCTTCAAAAGACTCAGTCTCACCAGGACCCACTTTTAAATTATCCAGTGGAGGCCAGTGATTACATGGCTTGCCCCATTCCTCTGTCACCCAGGGTTGACCTGTTAGAACTATACTCCAGTCTTAGTACTATTAGAGTCTTAAAAGATTGTTTTTTTTTTAAAAAAAATCATTTTTCCCATCCTGTTGATTGTATTTGCTTTTCTTTGGAAATACAACTCTCTAAACACCCAATTTTTTGTGTCCTGGTGACTCTAGAGGCACAGGCTTGCAGAAGGAAACAAGGGGCACAATGCCTTCAAGGAAAAGAAGGAGAAAACAAGGTGTGTCAGGCTTGTGGTTGTATATGCCAGAGTTTTGGTTGTGTGTATTGGGATTAAGATTTTTTCATGAGCCAGACTTGTGGCTTTATTATATATTGGGGGGTTCAGATGTATTTACTGTGGGTTTGCTGCCTCAAGAAGCGCGGACTAACCAAACACGAACAAAACAGCTTTTTTGCTCCCAAATGGCATCCATGGTCATGGACAAAAATCTGCAAGAAGGGAGGGTACGATGGAACGCGCCAACTGGCCATTGCTGTTGTCACACGCACACATCGACATCATCATTTTCTCCAGTCATAGCAGCTCAAGATCTCCAGGCACGGGCATAAAGTAACAAGAAGAAAACAGAGACAAGCACAGAAAAGAAAAAAGGGGGGGGTAACATAACGCTCACAAAAAAACACTCCAGGGCATGAGAAGAATTGAGCATGAAGAGAGAAATTTCCGGAAGTTAGTTAAAACTTTTTTTCGAGTCTTTCTGGGGAGATTGGCCGGCGGTGTTAGGAGCGGTAGCGGTGGTCTTGGACGAGAAGCTGGATGAGAAGAGGGGTTTCTTGGACTCAGCCTCATTGGGATTCTAAGAGAAACTAAAGCGAGGGGCCCCGGTCTTGGCAGAGGAATTGGCGGTGGTAATCGGGGCAGCGGCGGGAGGCGCGGTGGTGGAAGGCATGCCGAATATGGGGGTGGAATCGGTGGCCGATTCGGCAGAAGGCTTGCTGGCCTGACTGGTGTTCGCGATGATGGCTCGCCGGGGCATCCCAAATACCGTGGTCGAGGTGGCAGGTAAGGGAGTGACCTTGTTGGCCAATGGGCTACTGGCAAGGGGAGTTGCGCCAAACAAGCCGGTCGCGGCCGTTGATTTTCCAGAGCTTGGACGATTAGTTGGGGCGGGTGAAACAGGCCGCGCCGGTAGAGCACTGCTGGTATTAGTAAAGGAAAGGGCGCTAAATTTGCAAGCTTGTGGCTGAGCGGTCTCGTTGATTGGCGTGGAAGCTTGAGGGGCGGTGTTGGATGGCGGTGCAACTTGTGTGGGGGGTGGCTCCGCGGCTTGCTGGGGAGCCGAAGCGGCTTGCTGGGAAGTCGAAGCGGCTTGCTGGGAAGTCGAAGCGGCTTGCTGGGAAGTCGAAGAGGCTTGCTGGGTAGCCGAAGAGGCAGGCTGTCCAGCTGGGGCAGGTTGGGCAGCTCGGGTACTGAGCGGGCCAGTTTGCTGGTGAGTCTTGGATCCATCTGGGGGACTTGGGCGTTTTGAAGGCACGTTTTCCGGGTTCGGGGGATCGCCGCCTGCCTGTTTTGATGCAGGTGGATTGTCGTGAGGATTGGTGAACGAGTTGCGCCCACTGGTCGAGTTGGGATTCTCCGAATCTTCATCGGCGGGGACATGGAGCGACTCCATCGCTTCGCCAGTAGTGTGGGGGATCGGATCCTCGTCAAAGACGGTGCTTCTAAAATGCTCCAATTGTCGTCTGGCAGCAGCGGCTACTTCACACGAAGAGACTTGCTTCTCGCCGGCAACGATGGTGTCTAGGAACTGACTGGTGGCCATGTAAAGTTGACAGTTACTCCGCCCGACGGCGATCTGGAATAATGCGCCCAAGAGTGTGTCTGGGTTAACTTGAAATCCACTGGCTAGTAGCTCGTTCATTCCCTTATACATTCGGTCATAGAGCATGGTGATATCTTGTGGTTCGCTGATTTCGGCATGGACGTTAAACAGGTCGACTAGGGCAGCCATGTGAGAGGTGCGGTTGTTGCGTAAGAACTGCGCTTGGAGGGCCTTGTACGCGTCGTGAGCTGAGGGGGTATCGTTGATGCAAGATCTCAGCTCCCGTGGGATGGTCCAGTAGATCAAGTTACGCGCTATTTTATCCTCGAGCTTGTTGAGGGGCGCGGCCGGGGTTCCCTGGAGGTACTTGTCACGATCGATCAGGTCCGAGAGGGTCTTATCCACCTCGCCAATCCATGCGTGCAAGTTCGTTCCATCCGAGCGAAGCGGGATGATATCGGCAGCGAACTCCCTGACGGCTTCCATGGTCCGTATGGAAGCAAGGATAGGATCCTGGGGGTCACTAGCGCCCATGTTCTGACTGTTGGTACCGCTCTGAGAGTTGGAAGAGGCCATGATCTGGAAGATGAGAGTGCAATGGTTCAGTATAATTGATAGGCTGGTTGTGAAGGAATGAGGTGAGAAGCTGACCTTTTAAAAGCAAAAAAAAATGGTGGAGGAGCAGTTCTCCTTAGTCGCCGCCGGGGGAGAATTCAACCAACAAAGGCCGAGCGATCCGCTGAGAAAGTTACGTATTGAATATAACAAAATAACAAGCTGCATCATCAAAGGAAGAAAACTTGTTTAGAGCCTTTCATGTACTTGCACAGCTAGTCCGGATTTGACACCTTTGCTAAGCTTCGCCTGGTCAAAGGCACAAAGCAGAAAAGGGTCCAAAAGAGCAGCAGGTACCCTTTGAGCAGTTTCTAACCACTTCGTCGTCACAACGGGATCAGAACAGACCTATGAGAAGGAGTTACAAAGGCCTCATTGCGGCCAGAACCAAAATGGTGAGATGATCTTTTGTTGTTCATTTGGAAGAAGACCCCTACTAATTAACAAATTGTTGAATTCCTCATTCCTGGGACTCTCGATCTCTTCCGTCTCTCTCTCTTGTATGGTTGTGGTTACATATTCACCCATAGCGAGGCGGGTAGCCCCCTCTAGCTAGAAGGTCCACTATGTAAAGGGAGCGTGAGTTCCAGCTCACTCTTCCATTGAGTATCTGAAATCCAAGTACATCTGGTTCAGTTTATTTTTCTGCCCAATCACCATCACTCAGGTTAGTGAAATCTCTAGCTACCCCTCTCATCTCATTTTGATATTTTCTTTTTTAACTGCCACACACTGGGTTGAGTTCATCCTAGCTAATCTGGACTTCAATGAACCAAGTTGATATTGGTAGAACTCTACTGATTCATTATATTGTGTTTTTGATTAGCCTTTGAGAAAAGTCAAAAAATCTAAAACAAGGAATCCTGGCCTTGGGAGTTGTCCGACCAATTCCCAATTTGGAGTTGTTGCTAATTCCCATCAAAAAATAAATATACATATAAATATGTGTACATGTCCATAACCAATACTGTAACTCTGATAAGGCCAAACATCATGGATATTAGACTTGTTGAATTTTTGACCTTCAGTGCTCGAAAATAGTGTCTGCAAGGTACCTGATACTCAATCAGCGGGGCTTAAGTGCCGCTGGAGGGAGCTCACTTGATGGCGCTCAAGTGCCACCAAGATGAACAGTATGGTAAGAACTGATAATGTTTTATTCAAGGAAACTAGTCGAGAATAAATAGACTAGTTACATGGTGGTCAACTTGTGGGCATGGTTGTTGATCAATATGAATAAAGAAAAACATGGGACATTTGAGTGACATGAGAGAAATAAGAAATCAGACACAAGTGAAAATCCAACAAACACTGAGGGGAAGAGTTGAAATTCCAACAGACCCCCTGAAAAGAGTCATCAAATTTCATTGAGGCCCCTGATGGTCCTCCCCATAGGAACATTGGGTGTGAATGACAAATGACACCCCTTGCACTAGGCGTCAAATAGCATCCACACCCAATTTAAAGGCATGGTTTTCTGTTCACACCTCTTGGCCCAGGAAAGGGGTGTCAACTGCCATCCAAGTCCATTCTTTGGGCATGGATGGCTTTTCACACCTATTGAGGCCCCCGCAAGCCATCAGGGTGTGGATGACGGCCAATGTCCCCAAAAGAGGCGTCAACAGGCATCCATGCCCCTAATCTGGGCGCAAATAATAGTTCACGCCACAAAACGGGGTCCTCAGTGAATTTCAACACCCACTCCCCTGCCTCTGCAAAACGCTTAGCATCAACTTCCATCTCACCCAAGCACACTCAAATCACCACACCAAAACACCTCAAAAGCTCCCAAAAAATAAAACACACACATAACCACAAGGTGAGTAGCTTGATTCTCTATGTTTTCTTTTTTTTTTCTCTTTCTTTTTCAAATCCTTTCCCCTCTCTTTCCCACTTCCTTTCACAGGTTTCTTACTGTTTTTCTTTTCCTTTCTTGATGATTCTTCTCATTTATTATCTCCTCACTGACCAATATTTGTTTGTGTGTAGATGTTGTCTAGCAACCAGAACAATGCCATTGTGGCTGTTTTGCCAGAGTTGTTAGCTCAATTTGTGGCACTTCTTTCTGGAGGACAAAACCCATTGTCGTGGGTGGACCCGTCATTGCTGTTGGTAGATCCCATCATCCCTTGGATCCTTTCTTGCCACTAACTGCCATTAATAGACCCCTCAAGATGAGTGCAGCACACCGCTAGTGACCAGGATACCCCATCTGATGAGGACAATAAATCTGAAGAAATGTGCTAAAAACCTTCTGATCTCCCCCAGCCAAGAAATAGGATTCAGTCCACCAGTGATCAAACACTGCAGCTGACTTCAACAAGTTGGTCACCAACATGAAGAATTTTGATAAAAAAAACATGCTCACCTGCCTGCAGTTGAAATTCAGCATGCTTCATTCAAGATGTCATCCAAAATCCACCTTTTTGTATATTGAGATGTTTTGGCACAGTCACTGTGCGGTCTACACAGTGAATTTGGATCTAAGCTTGGTTAAATCACTCTTGAAGAAAGTTTGGAGTAACAAAAGAAGCTTCCTGGGACTTTCTGAGTGTCAACTGCAGGCAGTTGAGCAGATTTTTTGTGCAGTGTTTATCTCTTTTATCACTCTTTTTTTATTTCATCCTTTTATTTCTTTCACCAGGCCAAAAACAAAGGCAACATGTACACATTGCCTCACTAGGTAAAAAGGGGCCCCTTTGTACCTAGTAGGGCAATGTGTGCACATTGCCTTCACTTTTGGTCTGGTGTTTGATAACACTTTTTATATATTTGATAACCCTTATTTCCTTTTTCCTTTATGCAGAATTTAATCTTCCCTTACTACATAAAACCTATGGACAGGTGTGGAACTTCTCAAAGGGGAGAAAGATCTTGGAGGGGAAATAGACAAATACACTAGTAATAATGTACATTGAAACTACAGATGCTGATGAGGCTGCCCTCCTATCTGATGCTGGAGATGAGAGAGTTAAACCAAGAAAATAAAGAAAAGGGGGTGGCTGATTCTGATAGTTCTTAGTGTATGTGCACTTTTACTACTAGCTTGATTTGGTAACCCAAGAGGAGGAGGTGACGGAGAAAAGAGGGTGAAGGGGGGGGATAAATCTGTGAGTGTCTCACTCAAATAAATGGTTAAATTCTTGGTAACTAGTTGCTAACTGAGCTACTAAATCTGGGGTTCTTAATAAAGCTGGTAAATCAGTAAAAGCTTCTAAAAATAGTAATGTTAAAATACTAGTAATGATGATGAATGGGCTCTGTCTCAGAGGGGTACATGAATGATCTTTCTGGGGTATATAGAATGATGATCTTTCTGGGGTACATAGAATTCATTCTCCTACTAATATATATATTCTGGGGAAATTCGCCACAGCACAGAGTCTCTCTGGCTATGGGAAAGTACAAATCATCACAGCTCAGGATCTGTCTGGCCGTGTCAAGGAAGTGAGGGTTCATCATCTCCATCTGGGAGAGTGCATGTACAACTAAGGGAAAGAGTGGTATGTGGGATCATCTTCCCCATCTGGGAGATTCTGTGTTTATGCAAAAGGTGGGAGAGTGAGTCCAAACTGGAAACCAAGGGGGATGTTGCTGGATGTGCCTGGGAAATCGGCCATTTCTGGTATCTATTCTGCTTCATGGTGCTATTGATGGTGTGGGGTCCTAGATCCTGGTCTGTGTGAGCTAGTTCCTACCCTGTATCCTGTTTACTGATTATTCTGTACATGGGAAAAGTTAATTATCTTGGGATCCAGTGGGAAATCCTTTACTCTGCAAAAGGGTGAACTGGGTAAATTGGGGCTTCTGATCCTGATTCCTGGGGTTTCTGTTATGAGATGTGCCATCCTCTGGTTTTAATGGGCTGGGAAATTTAGTACCACACCGGCCAACTTCCAAGAAATTTAGATCAATGTACAAGCTCATGGAATTTTTGACTTTGTCCGCAAGGCTTCATGAATATGGGATCATCAAAGAAAACTCTCACTCTGGGAAGAACATCCATATCTATTGTGATTCTGGGATTTCTTACAGAGACAGACTCAAAAATCTAGTGAGACACAACACCTCCACCCGATGTGGTAATTCCAAAGGACAAGCACACAGAAAAGGACATAAAGATGGGACAAAAGCAGGAATATTACTTCAGATTCAGAATAAGCGCCCAAAATAACACTAGGTCACTCCCTTACAAGACACCAGAAAACTCAACACTTCTCAAGGAAAACAGCAACAGAACATTTGTGGAACAACTAGAGGGTCAGAACAGAATTTTCAGCGCACACAGTCTTCAGAAACCAGGCCAGAACTCCCCTGTCAACATGGAATAGACAGATCACCAGAAACAACATAAATTCCCAGGCATATGACAACAGAGCAGCACTTGACGCAGCAGGATGGGAAAGGATCCCAAATTAGTCAACACTCCTTGACAACACTCACACGCAGTAACCAGGAATGACAGGAGCACCC
>LAVV01015647.1:10446-22717 GCA_001263375.1 Puccinia sorghi
GAGTCCTTCTCCAATGTCTGTCAAGTACTCTTTGGTTTCACTGCGGAAAACTTCTAGATTGGTGAGTATCCTTCTTTAACCCAAATAACAAACACTCCCTTGTTACTGCTCTTTGCACACTGCAACCCTGAAAGAGACTGTGAATGTTCTGCCTTTTGGTAATTCTGAAGCTTGACTACCCAATTTTTCTCCTTTTCTTTGCTGATCTTGTTTTATGGATGGATAGATAGATACAAAAACTCCCCCCATCCACAGACTATTGAAACTTTGGGGAAAAAAAAATCAAAATAACCCAAATTTTTTTTTTTTTTTTTTTTTTTTTTTTTGTTTTGGAAAAATAAAATTTAACATTGAATTCTCCATCTTATCAAGTGTAGGCATGAAAAAAATATTATCATCAAATTTGCTTCAATTTGACCCCCAAAAAAATTAATGAAAAAAAAAATAATCTGCATTTTAGAAATTTGACCCCCGACCCCCATTTGTGTACCACAACTTTGTTCCGTGACCAACCCGGACCAGCACCCCAACACATCTGGTGGGTCGCACATCCAAAGAGGGTGGTTTGCGGGTCAAACCCCCAAAAATATCCTTAGGGACTTGGGGGAAAGAATGATCGAGCTGAAGACTCAAAGACACAATGTGTATCAGCTCATCTCATTTACCTTCAAAGGCCCCTGGCCTGATCACACACCATTTTGGTGATAGGCAGGCACCCTTTCACACAACAAATCCCTCCAATCTAGTCACCCCAATGATCTCCAATCATGGAATGACAATTGGGAACATTTCAGGGCACTAAATCTAGCTCACTGCAGTGGATTTCAGTCAGAGTCTTGCAAGCTAAAGGTGCCCTACAGTCCCAAAAATTTGATATTTAGCTCCTGCGGTGGATATGGCTTGAGCAATTCATTTCCCCCTCAGAGGATCTTGACAAAATATTACCATGGCAGATCAAGCCTGTCTGGTCACCTCACCAACTTTGGGGTGAGAACTTTCACAAGTGCACTTGGAATACATGCAAAAGTGCTTGGCGCACACCCAAGTGCACTTAGCACAGACAAAATTTCTGCTTGGCACATGCCAAAGTTGGGGTGGGTCAGGCCCAAGATTTTCTTGGATTTTCAAAGGTTCCATGCTTGCCAATATTGATGACTATGTGTTTTGACGGGTTAAGAGGTGCATTAGACGAGGTAATCACATTTTTATTTTGTAAAAAAGAACCACCCAATTAGGGAGGCTCCTTTGATCAAATGTATAGCACTCTTTTTTTGAAAGATAAGATCCTTTGTTGTGGAGTAGGTTGACTGTATCTTTCTCATGATGATTTCAGCAAGGTGATTCTCATCAACCGCTGGTTTGTTGGATTTGGGATCTTTGATTGTCAATCATACTGCTTTCATTTTGGAAATACAAATCTTGCAGGCTATCAAGATTATAGCTAGACTTGTCTTGAATGGAATTTTGAGGAAGTTTTGATATACTTTTGATTAGTTTTGAATTGTCTTGGCCTCATAGTGGTCGCATAGGAGCTTCCACAAAACACATGCTTCATTGAAATATTTTTCTATAAAAAATTGAGCTTGATTTTCAGGACCTATGTAGTGGTAAATGATACCAGCTGCGGAAATTTTCTTCTCTGCCCATGCTTCCTTTTTTACAGGCGTAGCGGTTTTTGATTTGTTGCTTAGGAAGTTATCACTGATGGGGTTTTTGTTGAGTTTTCACAGATCTAGAGCCTTAGAAGTGCAATCTCTGTGATATGGTGTGTGTCACACAGAGCTGCGCGCATACCTTTCTTGAACTCAAAGCCACGCAACCGGTTAGGGTTCACTCACTTTCATCTCATTCCCAACCTTAATCATCTCAACTCATCTACAGACTTGCCTCAAGACTCTGAAGAACTACACTTCAAGATCTCACCTCTCAACATCAAGACAGCACACGTACACCCGACTGTCTACTACTCCCTTCTTAAATTCCTTCCGTCTTTCTTGTTCAGTGTCCTGATCTGATCCCTCTGTTTGTTTCCTTCCTCTTCCCTTTTCTCATTTTTTTTTTCTTCTCTTTCTGTTGGTTGTTGACTCATGAATTTCTTTGCCTCCACCTCTACAGTCTACCTCTGAACAACCCTTCCTTGCATCTTTTTCCATTGAATAGTCCTCATTTATCTTCTGCTCTTCCTCTTGGTGGTATGCTTTCCTGTCCTTCTTCTGTTTCTCTCTTCTCATGCTCTTCTTTTTATTGATTCTTGTTTTTCAGTCTGGTTTTGATTTCTTAGCAATTTATCAAGGTCGTTTTACCATGAGATTCTTCCTTTTTTTTCTTCCATATCACCAGGGGAAATTGTTGAGCACCTGATCATGGTTTTCTTGTACTTGACTGGAACATCCTGAATGTCAACAAGAACAAAACCTGAAAACATGCTGATGTATCCCATAACCAATGGGGAAAAAATATTGATATCAACAACAATTAGAGCAGGAGCTGATCTCAACCATCTAAAGCTGAATTTCATCTCTCAACTCATCCGGAACTTAAGGGAAATTTGATTTCAAATGTGTTCCAAAATTTATTACAATACTCAATTCAGCAATCATTTTTTTAATTAACTACAATTTCGAAAGGGTCTTTGACATGGGACCCACCAATTTTGAAGTTGCAACCCACGGGATGTCCCCACAATTGTTGGGATCCTGTAACCCCCTCTGGGACTTTCCAGGGGTGTCCCAACTGGGCGATTATCTCCAGCCTCCACACCTTTGTACATCCCCCAGTTAGCAATCTACATTCTTAACCTTGACCATAACNCCCCCCCCCCTTCAGAGCTCTGTATCAGCATGTATCCTTTCTAGTGTTAAAGATTCATCATAGTAGTACTTAGTTAGTATTAGTTAGTATTAGTTAGTCAGTATAGTATTCTTAGTTGGAATTACTATAAAGTATTGGTATTAGTTAGAATATCAGTAAATTTATCCCCCCAGTGTCTCTTTAGTTAGTAGATTCACTAGTCATCCTCCCTTACCTCCCTCCTAAAAACCTCCAAACTCAACCCAACACTAGAATCAGCAGAAATCAGCCACACCCCTTTTCTTCTTGTTCTTAGTTTAACTCTCTCCCAACAACAGTTATTAGCCAGGAGGGCAACTCTTATATCAGCACCCATAGCTCAGCTTACATTATTGGTAGTGTAGTTGTCTATTTCCCCTCCAAGCTCTACTCCCCTTAGAGTAGTTCCACAGCACAGCAGTTTGGAACTGTCCCCGGACTGCGGACTGCCCGCTCAACACAACAATCCTGGGAACTGGTGGAAAACCAGAAGAACTGCAAGGAATTGGTCAGCCAATTCAACACTCGGTTCCCCAATGCAGCCAGCAAGCACAGACAACATCAACATAAATGGTAGTAGCAAGAGGACAAGCTTTTTTTCCCAACAGGTTTTTAATGCTGCCTGGGGAAGATGCAGAGTCCACCGGGGACTTGGGTATAAAGGGGGGATAATGTTATTATCTCTGGGACTTTCCAGGGGTTTCCCCAACTGGGGGATTATCTTTGGCCTCCGCACCATTTTACATTCCCCAGTTAGAAATCTATCATCTTACTCATAACAAGGTCAATTGTGAAGCCCTTTCCTTTAGAAGAGTAAAACGTAGGGACATGGCGCGGAGACGCCATGCGTAAACCAGCAGGGGATAAGAAACTTAAACTGCAAAAAAAAACTTGCTCTACTGCCTGCAGTTGACATGCAGCATGCTCCAGCCAAGCTGCCATCCAAACTCCACTTTTGGAGAATTGTTGGAGTAAAAACAGAAGCTTCCTGAGAGTTTCTGAATGTCAATAGGCAGTTGAGCAAGTTTTTTTTGCAGTGTTAGCAGATCTATTGAGCCGGTGTTGTTCCTTCCCTGCCCAGGGGAATTCCAATTTCTATGGTGGACATTTGAGTCCATGCACACCAGCGTTGCAACCTGTCTTGAGTTAAACATATTCAACCAATCTTTCAGTTTGGGTATCGCTGCAAGAGATGACAGAGGATTGTAAATGTTAAGGAAAGGGATAGAGAGCTCCACCCCCACAAATACCTGTGACCCCCCTGGAAGAAACTTGACCAAGCTAGAGGGGATAGATTTCTTGATGTAAATCACCGCCTTGTGCCGGTCGTGCAAAATTTTGGGGGAATGTTCAAACGCGGAGTAAGCCTGCCATGCCAGATGTTGAGGTGGAGCCAAATCAAATGGATTGATCCAAGGTTCCTGTAGAATCAGAAGATCAAACATTTTTGAAGTTCCTAGTACTGTTAGTGTGACTGATTTGCAGACATGACAATTCAATTGGAAAAATGAAAAGCAACCAGGAATTGGGGTGGAGGCCTCATTCAAAGCTTGAATTTCTTGAAGGGAGGGGATATTGGAGTGCTGAGGAGTGGACTGGAGTCCTTCCGGGGGTTCTTTGGTTGTGCCTAACATGGAATTGGGATGTGACGCTTCTCATACCATGCCAACTGGCAGGTAGCCTCAAAAGGAGAGTGGTCAGCTCTAGTTCTGCCTTCCACTTTATGCTTGAGTCCTTTGTTGCATATAATGCAGGAAGTTATATTACCCATGCCTTGGGGGCAGTTAAAGGTTGTGTGATCGGCACCACACTTTGCGCATCAAGTCTTGTTGCGACACCATTTTCCACAATGGCCCATTGGCAGGCATTTGAAGCATTGGGGGGGTCGGGGTCTGACCTTGGCTGTCCTGTGATAATCATAATTCAAGAAAATGCCTGAATTTTCAATCCCAATAGCCAGATCCTTATTAGTGAATGAAAGAACCAAAGACCCAGCTGATTTGGGCAAGAAAGCATCCAAGGGGCCAAGCCATCTTGGACGGGCCATAAATGATTGAAAATTGTTTTTTGAAGCCAATTGCGCCAAATTTGCCGGCTTGCTGACATCAAAATATCGGGGTAGAGTAGGTGTTCAAAGATTCAAGATCCATGTGGACCTCCTTGGACCACACGTGTTTGTGGTCCATCAACCACCTTTGTTGGGCTTTATTCTTGGTTTATAATGAGAAGTGGCCTGATTGCAAAAAGCTCACACTGCAAATCGTAACCGCCTTGCCATCTGTTTTGGCATCAATCTTCATTAAAGCTTCATTAGCTCTTTGCATGAGCGCCTCTTGATGGACTTCTTTGAGATTTGTATTTAGGGGGTTGGAGTGAATTATCACCCTCTTGGGTTTCAATGAGGCCAGAGCTTGAGGCGGAGGGTTGGACAGCTGGAGCTGACACTGCGGGTGTGTTCTTTGCTGCATTGGATGCTGCGACATTGGAAAATGGCTTTGGGGTGTGCTTGGATGCGAGAAGAGGGGGTCCAGAGGAGACCTTCTTCTCCAACTTGGTGAGTCGAGCGAGGGTAGGACTGGTGGAGGCAGTGACCTTTGCGTCCACGCCAACATTGAGCCAATCAATTGTGTCTTCCAGACGACACATTGTCTTCTCCGTGTTCAGCAACATGTCCAGAAGGAGATTGAAACTCCCGGCTGGAACTTTGACAGCGCCAGAATTGTCACAGTTACTAGAATTGCCAAGGATGGTCATCAGGAGCACGTGAGGGAACCATGGGGTCAAGCGGGCAATGCGTGAACGGCCTCATTGACCAAAATGTCCTTGTCCATGGCGGACACAACAGGGGGCGGATTGGGGGGATAGTATCTGTACAATACTAGTAAGGGTAAGAAGTACTAATTATAACTGTGACAATATCTGATGTGATGGTAAAATCTAGGTACTAATTATCTGATCTGGGGGGAATACAGGAGTATTTAGCCTAGTTCCTGGTGATTGTGTACGCTGAAATCTTCTCTGAAACCTTGTTTTATTTTCTCCTTGAATTTTTGTAGCTGGTTATCTTGAAAAGTGTTGAGTTTTCTGGTGTTTTGTAAAGGTGTGACCTAGGGTAGTTTTGTGCGCTGAATCTGAATCTGAAATGATATTGTTATCTTTGTTCCATCTTGAAGTCCTTCTTGTGTGTGCTGGTCCTTTTTAATTACCACAACACATATACATCTCCCTTCAAATCTTTGAATTTGGATTCAATGAGGATTGGCAGTAGAGACCAAGTAGTGTTTTCGGACATAGTTTAGGCTTTTTTCTCGTGATAAAAAAATTTATTCCCAGAACTTAGACACAAAATGGGCTCATGAAATATAATAATTTAAATCTTTGATGATTGAGTTGTGTGTGAGCAAGCAAGCAATAAGCAGTGGAAACAATACAAGAGATAGAAAACCTAAAAGAGGTTGGAGACTTTGAGTGAGCTTTTGATGAAACAGACTTTGAATTGATGAAGAATTTATTTATTTCACACCTTGGATGATTGAGTTGTGTTTGAGCAAGCAATCAATGGGCAGAAGCAACAACACAAGAGATAATAAACCTAAATAAAACATTGAGCTGAGAAGAGCTGAATATAGGAGGAAGAGATGAGAGAATATAAATAAGTAGGAAACAGTCCTATAAGAGGTTGGAGACTTTGAGCTTTTGATGAAACAGACTTTGAGTGGATGAAGATAAAACAACTGGAGACACAGTTGGAAATCTAAATAAATTCAAGATTAGGTTTCAAAAGAATTCTGCAGACTGAAAAGCATAAACAATTTGTGGACTTCACATGATATTCTACTAGAGAGTGGATAGAAATATTCTAATAACTCTTGTAATTCATTTTTTCACAAAGGTTTGATTTTACCCACCTGATCACTTCTTGCTCATGAGTCTCTTGATTTATGGTTTTGATTTCCTTGGCCAGAGCACGTGCCTTTTCTTTCTTTGCCTTGATCTCAAGTTCAATTGGATCCAGGATTGAAGAGATGGTGGGATCAAATATCTGTAACACAGAAATAAAACAAAAAATTGTAAATAAATAAATAGGCAGAGAGAAAAATAAATAACTTACTGTGTTCATTAGGAGATTTTAGTGTTGTCTGATTGGCCCAGAGCTTGGGTGAGGCCAAGCGGGACTTGGTAATGTTCCAAGAAATGTGGTCAATCAGTGATGGGATCCAGCCCTCTGGGGACATCCCAAAGTCCTCTGGGCACAAACCAAATCCCGCTTGGCACTGTGCCAAGCAGGATTTGGGTTTGTTCCCAGAAACCCTTGATCTACCTACCATATTTGCCCCACAGAAGTTTGGGACTCCTAGGGGACAAATGATAATATTTGGTAACAATTTTGATAGATATGTTTGATCTCTTCACTAGGATTTAAAGACAACTGTGTGGCATTCTATAAAAGACTGCGTCTGGGAGAGAGTTCTAGACTGAGCATATGCTCTGATTGCTAGCATGGTAGTGGAGTTATTTTTTTGTCTCTGAAAAATGAACAAAGGCAAGAGAAACGAGAGAGCAAGAAGGAATGTAAAGAGCAAGAAGGAGGGATCAAAAAGAGAATAACAAAACAAAAGGGGAAAGGCTTAACTAGCACAGTAATTGAGTCATTTTTGACTCTACTGGGCTAGGAAGGTGTGGAGCTACTGGGCTAGGAAGGTGTGGAGATACTGGGCTAGGAAGGTGTTGAGATATTGGGGTAGGAAGGTGTGGAGAGCTAAAGATCAAATAGAAAAATGAATACATAATTAAATTTTGTGGAACCTGAGTGGAGCGGGGTGTCACAAATATTACCTGAGGGTTAAATAAATTGCACAAATAGCTTAAAGCTATTGAAACTGATTGGTGGTTTTGAAATATCTGCCCCTCTGTTGAAAATCAACAATGCATTATTCAGAAATTTAGCAAGAAAGATTAACTTGGGAAGAATTTGAACCAGGTAACTTAGCTGGAATATAAGAAAATATACTAGAAGTGCTGCTTTTACCAACTAGAACTACGGGCAATTAGCAGTTGCAGCAACACCCTGATTTTTCACAAAAAAAAACTCAACTTGTGCGTCTTGTGAAGCCTCTTCCCAAAACAACAACGATCCATGTGATCTTGAAGTGGGTAGACAACAATTTGCTTTTCAAGACTATCCCTTCTCTGTTAAAAATGAAAATGGTAGTGGAAGGGCCAACCACCCTTGTTGTCAAAACCAAGGTGTCCAATTCAGCCAAGCCATTGACCCGCTTTGAAAAGTCAGTTGAGTGAACAATGTCAAATGGAGGATGAAATCTGACAGGAGGGAAACCAGTCAAAAATATTGCCAATAGAAGTCACTTTGCATCCCCAATAGATGACTGCTCCAATTTTTCTGCTTGCATCTATGATGAGCTGCTTGGACAGTCTGCCTGATAAAATGACAGGTCTTCCATGGTCTCTGCAAACACCTTGTGATTCCCGTTCACTGCAAAACAAAATTGCTCAACTGCCTGCAGTTGACCTGAAGAAACTCCCAGGAAGCTTCTGTTGTTACTCTAACCTCCAACCTTCCTCCAAAAGTGATTCAAACAAGCTTTGATGCACAGTCACTGTTCATACTGTACAGTGACAGTGCCAAAACACCTACACATGCAAAAAGGTGGAGTTTGGATGACAGCTTGGCTGGAGCATGCTGTATGTCAACTGCAGGCATTTGAGCAAGTTCTTTTTGCAGTGATTCTTTGTTTGATTTCTTGTCCCACCCAGTTTTTTCTTATTGGATATGATGACAGACTTTTTTCACCTTCTGTTACATATTATTTGGACTTTCAGTGATAAACAAGCCCAGAAAATGGTGACACTTCCACTGGATCCACCACTTCCCAGATTTCACTTGGCACCTTTTGACCATTGATGTGCCTTCAAGATGATTGACCTTATTGTACTCACAGAGAATTACAATGTGTGACTTGTCAACACAATCAGCACTGGGTAGCTAGCCCAGTAGGCAAGAAGGGCCACCTGGTGCTGTTGGAAATCCTGAAAGCCGACCAGAGTTCCTCAGAGAGCTGAGCCCCACATGCGACCATCGAGGGTAGCAGAAGCAGTGGTGTAAGGAGAAATTTATCAACCCCAAGGCAATGGGAAATGTTCTCAAATCCAGGATTGCAAGAGTTTGGGGCTGGATTGAAGCCAGTCTAGTCAAGAAACCTCCAACTCAGCCACATCCAGTGTTGCTAAGAAGGACGTTTTGCCAATCCTCTGAAGCCTGATTTTTGGTCTCTCCCCACAATTGACCATCAGGCAGCCCAAGCAATGCTACATCAATCTTTTAACCAAGTTTTTGCCTCTCTTTCTTGAACCTTATACTTTCTTTTGTTTTTTTTTGGCTGACTGATTTTATTCTCCATTTTTACCATGTTGGGGTCTTCTAAATATGCTAGGATGCCTGCTTGGATCCAGAATAAAACTAATTTGTTCCCCTTGCATCAGACCAATCTGCTCCCTTCTGCTTGCTGGATATTTTTTTTTGTGTTTTTTCTTGGGAATTGAGATGTTTGCTTGTTTTTTTTTCTGTTTTTTTTTTTTTTTTCTGTGTTGCGTTGAAAAACGAAAGACAAATTCAACTGGAACCACAAAATAAAATAAAATAAAAATATGTCAAACACACTACCTTGTGCTTCCAAAGAAAGACTTGATCAGCTCGTTCATTCTCCTTCAAATATTATGGAACACAACTCACCATATCATTGTTGTACTAACACATCTAAATCTTGTCCTCCAACCAAGAGATGGGGAAATGGCCTTAGGACCAAACCCATGAACAAGAACAGAAGTGGTCACTCAGCAACAACAAACCCACCTTGATCAATCTTCCCTCCTCTCTCCATCCAGGCTTGGACCACTCATGGGGCCCCTGTCATCAAGGTCATCTGGTGCCATCCTTTCCTATGCCGTCACTGAGAGGACTGTCCAGATATGGGAGGAAGTTATAATCTTTCTTTCTTTCTTTTTCTCACTCAAGATAAACACAACAATTATAAAAAGTGTTTTTTTTGGTACATATCCAGATCCTAGAAGGATGGATTACTTGAAAAGTAGGACTGATCAGCAAGAGAAAGGGAATTCAATGAAGTGGATGAAGGGTGGGAGACTGTTTCTGTGCTACCATTGGATGGAAGAGCTATTTTCTTCTTATGGATCTGGGGTTATGAGGAGTAGGAAGGAGCTCCTTCCTGTTGAGGATGTAATCCCTGTAGAAGGGAATATATCATCATCAACTAGTATCAACAATGATTACAAGTTAAATTATTGTAATCATGAGAAAGAGCTCAAGGAGCTGATTCTGGAGATACCACATACAACTTATAATGTTGATTATAAGTGTATGATGAAGGAGTTTGTTATCAAATACATTTTTGCAGCTATCAATAAATGCTAATAGTAGTAACTAACAAACAATTGAAGAGAAACAAGGATTAATGATAAGAAGAGATAGAAATAGAATAAAGACAGAATTATCTTCTTATGATCAGAACCTGGCCGCACACAAGAAACTAGACAATTTTTTGAGATGTTTTTAGGAGATAAATGAATGAAATAACAAGCCTGAAAGAGAGTAAAAAACGGTCAATAAATGAATGAAAAAGAATCAAAATGAGAGGAGAATGAGAAGTGAAGATGAGTGATTGGGTGACCTCCACTTGAATTTCTTCAGAACTCCTCCTGAATCTCTTGAGTCTAGCTTGTGCGTTTGTTTGGTTGTGATGTGCTTTGAGGACTTGACAACAGTGAATGAAGGGATTATTGATGATTGGGATTGAACTAATTCAAAAAAAAAAATTCCTTCCGGTCTTCAACTCCTGAAACATGTAGCTGGGCTCTCTACAGACTGGGGTCTAGGGGAGAACGTGTGCTGTGAATTTAAGAGAATCGAGTTGATTTTCTCCGAAGATAAAAACTGAGAGAACCTGGAGTGCAAACTCCTACAAGAGAGGGGATAGATATATCCCCCTGGAGAGTGACAACAACTGGAAGATACAAGTAAGATGAACCACAACTAAGCCATCTCGGCTAACGACTGAATAGAATGAATAGAATGAGAGCAGTCGTAACGGAAACAACCCGGATCTAATTCCGGGAGTGCAGAAGCCTCCTGCGTCCTGCAGGTGGCTTTGGCAATGCAGAGGGTGCCCTCAGGCCCCTCCCTTTGTAGCCCGGCTACAAACAACCTCCAGTGACCAGTGACATGCCAATTTGCATACACCATACATACTGAATAACACACCTTTGGGATCAGTATTCAACATATGAAAGATAAAGAAATAAATCATGTTGAAGAACATGATAATAAAGAAGAAACACAAGAATCAATTCTTGAGCTTAACAGAAAGTTAATTGATAATATGCATTTAAGAATTCATCACAAACTGCTTAAGGAAGTAGAATGAAAGTTGAAGTACTTGGAAATGTTCCATTCCCAGTCAAAGAAGTTATATTCCCTAAAGCAGAACAAACTACAGTTAAAGCTTAAAAAGGAAAATAGACACAAGAAGGGAAAAGGAAACAAACTTTTCAGGTTCATTGCAAAAGGAGATACATTACCCCAAAAAAGTAAGTGGCACCATGACTTCCTTATATAAAGGAAAATACAAAAGCACTATCCATACACGCTTATGGATATGTGCCCTATGTTTTTTGCACTATAAATACTACAATGTTTTTCTCTGTTTTCTGCTCTTTCCTCACCCACTCACTTATCCAGTTTTCTCCATCATCAATCTATTCTACATATGTGCTCTGTTTTATTGCTATTTATATTATCCTATTATTTATTGCGCACAAGGTCATCCAGTTAACAGATTAAACACTAAGTTAAAGTTTCCAAACATGTCCTCCAATCCTAAAAAATTTATTGTCATCCTGGAAACTAATTAGCCGGAGAAAAAAGATGGCAAAGAGGTTTCTTTCCCTGGATGGGGGTTTCAAAGTTGAGTGCAGGTGACTTGCCTGAATTTTTATCCAGTTGCTCTGCACAAAACATTATGCAACTTATGTTGGAATTTCTTCTTGTTTCCTACTCATCCCTGAATCCATTCTTTTTCTTATTTATATTCTGCAATAAATTCAAGATTATTTAGACTGATCAATGATCAGCATGAAAGAAGGTTGTTTTCCATTATCTTAGCACTCCTTTTAGTCATTGATGTAGTAGCTATTATCTTTGACTCAAACTCTATATCAGTTTTGTAATTTTTTTCTCAATTTCTTTATAATAGATTATGAATATTCTTGTTTTATTTTTGTCACAAACACATCTTAGCCATCTTGTATTTAGTCTATATAATCAACATAAATACAAGCAATAGGGGGTATAAAATATGACAAAATCCACCTTCAAAACCTGTTGATTAGAAATCATCACATCCACAAT
>LAVV01015658.1:14930-25052 GCA_001263375.1 Puccinia sorghi
ACTGTATAAATAAGATTTGAACTATATTCAATGCTTATTTATGTACATATTTCATTATTTTATGTACATATTTTATGTACTTATTTGCTGCACAGTCCACAGCAGTAATTATTTTAATAATACTTGTGGTACTTTGAGTTGTGACTAGGGCTGACGAAGAGAGTGACTAATAAAACAGAAAGAAACTAAAAAAAAAATCAAGCAACTAGCCAGAAAAGCAAAGAAAGAAGCAAGAAACTAATAAAAAAAAGCAAGAGACTCAGAAAATCAGTTGAATTATTAAAAGAAGTAATACATAATGAAAAAAGAGATCAGGAGCGGCTAGCAGGTTTATTTTCAATCCACATGCCACAAATTCTGTCTTGAATGGTGTTCTATGTTGGTATGACTGGAAAGGATTTTTGAGAATCAGGGGAGATGATTTTCCCAAAAACAAGGTGAAAATGATGAGAATGATTTTCTGGGTTTTGGCAAAAAATGATGTCCATGGTATATGTTTTTGAGAAAAAAAAGGATTTCCAAAATACCAGACACTGTGGAATGTGCACTTATTATTGTTACTATTGTTATTATTTTATACATTGTATCTATGTGTATGTTTATGAACCTTATATTTCTGCTTATAGGTCTTCTTAAATCCTTGCGTAATGAGAAAGAAATTTTATTGGCCATCAGATTCATTTGTTCAAGTTATTTGCTACCTCGAAAAAATGTATGAAGGAGTGTGATTCCCCCTAGGTTTCTTTTAAAGGAAAATTCATTGGTATCATTAAATTATTTATTTCTCCATAGTTTGTATATTATATATTGTTTTAATCTTATTTTTGATATATTTGTACTATATATGCAAGCTTGTTTCTAATTAATAGTATCAAGATTACAAAATGTAGTAAATCTGCAGGATAAATATGATGGACTCCTCCAAACATAATATAAAAGAAAAAATTATTTCTTACATTTTTTACTCAATATTGAAAGAACTAGTTGATAGAAAAATTAGGTAAAAGGTCCCTGTATATGAATTTAATAAGCTTATAAAAATATCAATCAAGAAATCAACACATAAATATATATATAAATGTAATTAATTGATTGAATATAGAATCCACTATAGAATAACAGAAACCCTGTCAATATTGAATCATTTGAATGGATTTATTTTTTCAAAAAAAAAAATTGCAATAAGAAAATATCTAGCCCAGAAAGAGAAGAAGAAAAAGGAGGTTCTCTAAAAGATGAAACTCGGAATTTATCTGTTAAAGAGCCTCAATCTAGAAGTGATCCACTGGGGATCTTCTAGATTCAGCTGAGATCTAGAGCTCATAAAGCCCAATGGACCCAATTGAAAGTCAGAAATTTGGAATTTTAGGCCCAATATACCATTAAGATGACTGTTGGTGTTCAAAATCACCCAGCACACCCAATTTCACAATAGCAGAAAAATTAAGATGAATGAAAACCTAAAAATAAAAGATGAACAGGAGGATAAAATGAAAAATAAAAAATTCGGCTCTTGTTAGAGACAGAGTTTGTTTTGAATCTATTTTCTCTACTCTGATAAATATTTTCTTGAGGAATAATTCTTCTTCTGACCAAGAAACTGGGTTTTGAGCTCATTAGTATTATTTACATTTATAATGATATTTATTTTAGTTTCCCAAAAAAATATTCTCACTTAAATGACACCAATTATCTTTTCGTAATTCAAGCTCAATGAAGTATTTGGTGCAATTTTCAAATCATGCAGTAGAATTTTGAATTATGTTTTTTCAAATGATTACTTGAAATGATGGTCAAACCTTTGGGGAAAAAGGTTGACAGAGACTACCAAGAATTCAATCATTGGATTCTTCATGGTTTGTGAAAAAAATGATACTTGATAGTTTCTTTTGGTGGAAATGTTGCAGCCACTGGTTGAAGTCTGATAGGCTTGAAAATTTATGCAATGAATTAAAAAAAATCATGGTTGGTTTGGGACATGCATCAGCTTAAATGAAAATTCTCTGAATGATAAACCATAAATTATTGTGTGGCTTCCCTCCTTCAAGAAAAAAAAGGGAAGATATAATAATTATGAGTGTTAAATGATAACGTCAGTGTGATATCAATTATTATCAGAGTTGAAAATTAAATCATGAAAAAATCATTGCAAACAAGAAAAGTATTTTCAATTAATGCACAAAATATTTGGATAGCAACTTTTTTTTGTTGAATTTTTTGATTGAAATTTCGAGTATCTCTAGGGCTGACAGTTGCTTTCTCAATTTACTTTGTTTTCAATAATCTTCCATCACCCAGTATCTGATCTACTTCTGCAAATTTTGTTTTGATCCTCCTCCTAGTTTTTCCTTTCTCTTTCTGTTGTTTGATATATAAAAAGCTGAATCTTTGTTGGGACTATTTATCTTCCTGTTCACAGAATGCTCCTCATCCTTCTCAATCACTCCTAGCCAAAAACCTCTAGTATTTCTTTTCATTTTTCATTAAAATATCCTTCACTCTGCGGTACACCTCACCTTTTATTTTTCACTCATGCTCATTGTCATTTTCTTTCTGCTCATTATTATCTCTCTTATTTTGTTACAGTTTGGTTTCATTTTTCAGCAATTCATTGTTAATCTTCTCAGAAAAGGAAGCTAAGCAAGGAGCCGGTAATAAATTAGAGAGGGGCTGATTGATAGAAGCATAAAATCACTAATATATGAGCTTATACTCAAAAAATGGAGAACAACTCTCAGTTTAACATATTTACAGTTCTTCATTTCACACCACCATATTACCAAAAAACAAAGAAACTCACCTTGCAACAACATCATTCAGGTAAGGGGTGGTGGGAGAATTTATCATGATTTTTGGAGGCAAGTTGTGTGTGAGAGTGAGGGGGAGGAGTAAGGCATGATCCTGTGGTTCATATGTGCTCTGAGGCAATGGTGGGCATCTACACTACACTACACTACACTACAGGGCCAAAAGGGATAGTGTAGGAGCCAGTTTTTTTCCTGCCAACTCCAAAGCATTAACGGCGCCACAGAGCTGCTACAGCGCTTGCAGCAGCTATTTTCTGCAATGGAGTTGTGTAGCAGTGGAGAAAGTCCTTTTCTTTTGGCCTTGTTCTGTTAGTGTAAGTGCAAAACTGCTAATGGCTACAACAAAATTAACTAGCTGTTAGTGGTTTTAATCTAAACTACTATTAGCGTAGCAAACCTATTCAATGGAAGGAAATCCAGATTGCTTTTGTATTATTCCTGCTGAGACAGACAGGGTCAAATTTTGTAAGTGAATAAACTTACTGGTTTGGAGTCTTGGCAACAAAGAACAACCAATAAAAACTTTGGAAGTGTCACAGGATTGTTCAATACTTGTAAGTCACAATGAGAACATGCCAAGGTAATCAGGGTAACTGTTTAACAGAATGGATAATTATATTCCAATGACAAGAACACTTGAGCATAACTTATACCAGTGTTGAATATTTATGGTTATAAATACTCAAGCTGGATGGCTATTCTGGCGGATGCTTGACTCTGGGGGGACAACCCGGAGAAAAAAAGGGCTTTAAATATTGTAGAGGGCCTTGGAAACGCTCCCAGGGAAGCTGGGAGGACCTCTGATGAGTTGGCAAGGTTCTCAGGAGTCTTCATTGGCACCATGAGGCATAACCAGGTTGCTATGAAGCATGTGTAGTGCCTCATGGTTGCTGAAGCAATTCCTTAGGCCTTCTGAGGGAGTGGAATGGTCTTTCAGGTGCTCATACATGTTTATTGTGCGCTTCAGTGAGGGATTCAATGCACATGTAAATTTAATACTACATGTTATGATTAATAATAGTTTAATTTTAAGGTTAATTATAATGTGGTATGTGTTATAATAATTACTCAAAGCACTTGGGAGTAATTTCAACATGATGTGAGCGCTTCAAGCAATCCATGGCTTCTGGTAAAAATTTGGTCATGATTTGATATCAATTATAACATGCAGATTCAAGTTAGTCCACATCCTTTATGTGTAATCCACGCTGATAAATCATAGAATAATAAACATTTGAGGTTATATACAATTATAACATTCCTCAAATAATTATATAAACATATTTCAGTGCTTTTAGTAAACATTGGGAGATTGTTACTCTATGTTACAATATTCTATTTTAAATTAACTTAAGTTTAAAAAATTGTATTATTATTTATTGAATATTATTCTTAGGCTATTATATCTTGAATAATATGATAATTAATTACTACAATAATTGGATGTGGTTATAAAGTATGAACACTAATGATTAAGGCTTACTATTAATCAAAAATATACTTAATGATTAACAAGGTTCTTTAATATTCTGAGTAAATTAATAATGAATTCACCAGGGGACGATTTTTGGCACTTGCCTGGCAAGTGCCATCGCAGAGGGGTTCCCCTAGGTTCTGTTGGAAGTGTGTTGAATGTTGGTTGTATCAAGCCTGTATGTATGACTTGAAGAGGATGGGAAGTGTTCTGGAATTAATTGGTGTGTTTTTATGACACATGTGTACAACTTATGTTGAATTCAAGGTGATACCTCCTTGAACATTATCATGTCAAGTCCTGTCAGATTTTAAAATGGCAGATACATTTCAACACAGCATAAAAAATTAATAAATAAAAATGATTATAGAACCATAAAGATATCCAATTATAATNTTTGACTTGATATTCCCATTTATATTGATATATTTTGGGGTTTATTTGAATACAATTCAGCTTAATCAATAGTCCAGATTGATTTATAGTTAACTCACAAATTAATTCAGCAAGGCATTCAGAGATATGTCCGATTGGCTTGTGCTTCTGTTCATGTAAGCATTGTAAATACTTTCTGAAATGTTTCAGAAAAAACATGATTTATGGCACTTCCCTGGAAGTGCTGGGAATGGTCCCCTGGTGTGAGATAAAGGGTAATAGAAATAAATATAAGACAGGATACACAGTTAATAATAGTTGCTTGAGTAGTTGTTGACCAGCACCAAAGTTGTGAGGTGATGTAATGGTGGTTACAAAATGGCAGGCAAAAGGCCTCCTTATATAGTAAGATATGAGGAATTTTATCTGCAGGGAAAGATGATGAGGGTTTTGTGCTGGCCTGGTTCTAGCAAAGCCTTGAACTTCCTAGCTCAGCTTTGAGGGAATATTGCTATACTAATATCATGCAGTCCTTTGATATGCAGACAGAATAAAATGAATTCCATATTCAGGATATGGTAAAGATTGTGGTTTGAAATTTTTAATAGGAGTTCCACATGTATACATAAATCATGCAAAATGTTGGATAATGAATAAACAATACACCAAAAAATTGGCCATGACTGGTGAAATCTGTGTATCTTCTAACCAGTTGAGTTATGAGGGTGTTCCAGTGGGTGCCTAGGGGTTATTTTTTTCAGAAATCAAATCTTTGATGTTGTTTTGGCCCAATCTCGAGTTTTTGTGTGATAAGAGTAGAAATTTTAAATTTGTCCCTCCAGAAATAAAGGAAAAAAGATCACAATGTTGACATATTTTTTTCCTAAACTCTTTATGCTTTTTTTAAGCTTGAGTGAAGTACAAAGATTATATCCATGGTCAAAATTGCTTTTAGTAGTATATCTGCGGTCATAATTTAAGCTGTCTGAGGTGAGGTGTGGCCCACAGAGCTCAATTGGCATGAGGTCCTGCCTGGATTGAATTGGACTCAGTGGATCACTTTTGACCTCCAGACAGACCAAATTTTAGTCCTACTATACCATATGAGGATAAAAACTAAATTAAATCAAACATGAATAACTGTTTCAATACATCAATTGTTCACTTTTTCAACAGTTAATTTCACCAATTTTTTGTTAACACTCACTTATCATTCAATTGTTCAATTTTTTTTTCTTATGAAACAATATTTTACCTTGTTCAATTGGAATAATTTTCTTATCATAACGGCTTTGCTGATGAGGAATGATCTTGGGGGGGAATCAGTTTGGGGAATAATGGGTTCATCACATATGTTATAATAGGAATGAGAAAACAGCTTAATCTAAACAAAATTCAAAATCTCAATTCCTCAATTTTCCATTGAAAATTGTTTAATGTTTTTCTTATATAATAATCACTTCTTCTTTTAAACTTTAATGTTTTACTTACTATGATGGCTGATCTTCAATCAATTTTTTTTTCTTCCTATGCCTATGTGATTTTTGACTCTTATTGTTCTTGTTATGATGACTATAATATAGATGCTGAGGACTTGAAATAATTTAGTACAAAACTCATAACAAAATAAGAAAGAAGCCAAACTCCAATATAATCACAAGGAAGTACAAAAGGATAGGAACACTCTTCAAGAAAATACTGGCCTTCCTGAAATCCTTGACAGAGTGGCACTGGCCCAGTGTTCTGTGTGACCCTTGCAGACCACTGGTACAATCTAACTTTTTGATTCCCTGGGTTCAATTCCCACCCTTCTCCAACAATTCACTATTTATTTGATTTTTAGTTGTTTAGTTAGTATCTGTGTAGCCCAGTGTAGCGTAGCTCTCATTAAGCTACACTAAAATGGATGTTAGCTGGGAAAAATGTTAACTAATACAGATTCCATACTGTAGCTCCCATTAAGCTAGGCTATCCTGGCTGTTAGCTGTAAAAGTGGTATAAATTCTTCAAAAATCTGTTAATGGAAGAAAATCTGTGTTACCTGTTAGTGTAGCAGAAAAGATTCTCACCTAACACTGGAGAAATATTTCAAGAAAAATTTTAAACTACCCTTACTGGTAGTGCAGCAGAATACAAATACAAACAACACTAAAAAAATTTAGAAGAAGAGGAAAAAGGCCCACACTAACGGTTATCAGCCATGTAGCAAAGTGTAGCATAGCATCCCACCATTACTAAGAGGTATTGACCAGTAGTTTTTTTTTATTTTTTTGAGGGTTCTTCAGCGTAGCTGGTATTGCAGGCTCATAACTTTGAGTGGTGAGATTAGTGGCATTTGTAGCAATTCTGGGAGGAGTGGTCCAGAGTAGACCAATATATTCCTCTACTGCTGACTGAGCTGCAGCCAAGCACACACATGTGACCTAGGTCACAATGTATCAAATTTCAAGAGTTTTTTTTTACAGTATCAGCTGGCTCCTTTCTAGAGCCAAATAAAAAAGAAATTATCAAATAATAAAGTTTCAAGGTCAGTTTCAGGCTTGCACTGTGATACTGTGAAATCTTCCACAACCATGTGCAAGGCTGAAACCTAACAATTTTTAGATATCTGCAATAAGAACAGCTAAGGCCACAGTGGGGACTTGGAAGACCAAAAGAGAGAAACCCTGGCTAGGTGCTTGAAATACACATCCTAGTTGGGCTGATACAACACAACCCAGCAGGATCCAGAATGACTAGGTTGAAACACGGTTTTATAAAATAAGTTTGGGCATCCCATCTTTATTGCCCAGCTTCATAAAATTACCACAGAAATCAGCACAATTAAGTTCCAAAACCCCTCTGGAAAATTAATAATAAGATATTTTTTATGTCTCTTTTTATTATCCCAATATCATTGGACACCACCCACAAAGCCATCTCCACTGTTACAAAACTGCCCACAGTAGTCCTCTCCTTGAGTTTTGTGGCCATTAATTTAATTGATAATTGTCTCTTTGAAAATTTTTAATTGCCACATTTTTTGTTTTTTCTAAATACTGGGAATTCCACTTTTTGTATATATCCATTCTTGTAATACATAGCCTGAAATTGCCTGCTAGGGAGTAAAAATTAAGTTTTACTGAAGTTGGTTAATCATTCTAACCACATTCCCATTCACTGATAGAATATCTTCCTCAACACTACCAGAAATTGAAATTTGGGACACTCCAATGTTACTTATCTTTCAACTCCATGGAATTTAAGTAAAAAATGACTAAAGGTAGAAGTTTCAGCCTGCCTGATGCCAAGGATAATTCCTTCTAGCTACAGCAGGGAAAAATGGACATGGAAATTAAGTATAGGACTTCTAGAAGCTCTGGATTAGTGGAAAGAGTTTTCTTGGATGGTATCTAAAGATATGGTAATCAAAGGAATAGAAAAAAAATAATAAGATATAAAATATCTTATTATTAAGTTTCCAGAGGGGCCTGTTAAACAGGGGTAGTTTGGATCCATCTTAATGGTTTCTTGCCACAATTTCAGAGGACGTAGGTGCTAGGTCCCTTTGGAAAAAGGAACTGGTGCCTGTAGACCATTTTGATCCCAGTAGAAATAGATAAATTTGGAGATTTCAGAGAAGGGTTATTACTCACTAGTAAAGGGACTTCCCTGAGAGCTCCAAGGGATTGATGGGTGTTGAAGGAGATATTCAGACAGGTAGAAATTAGTACTGTTGAGTTTATTTCTGGTTGATAAAAGGTGGAACTGAACAGTGCTGACTTCTACGTAAATTTATGAAGCTGGGGCAGATTATTATAGGGGCAAGAGGGCCTGCTGAAATATTAATTCAGGGCTCTCTTGGTATTCTAAAATTTTTCTAAAATAGGTTTTCATAGCCTGAAATTCCTGGCTTTGGCCTGCTTTTCTTTGTACAAGCCAGGTTGGTAGGGTATTTCAAGCGCTGAGCCAGGGTCTAACCCATTTTAGCCTTTAAACCCCTCAACTATTCTTGTTTCAGCTATTTGGGAATGCTTTTGTATCTTATGGTTGCTAATAAGTGTAAGTGGGATGCATAAAGTTGGTGTGGTGGGCTTAAACTACTTCACCACTCTTGCTGCATCTCAGAAATCTTTGCTGGCCTATACCTGGCTATTAGGGAAATGCTACATAAATAGCTTGTTTTGGTCATTTTTGTGCAAGCCTCTCCCTTCTGGGGAGTTGTACTGGTTGTTTGCGCGTCATATAGCCCCTCAAACCAGGTGTTTGGGTGCTAGAGCGCGTTAGAAGCACCTAGACCTGTTTGGGATTGTCTGTACTTGTGACAAGTTGTTCCCAAACACGTTTTCCTTGTCCTTTTTTTTATAATTAATTACATTTAGATTTATGTATCAGAAGACACTGCAAAATAAAATTGCTTAACTGTCTGAAGTTGACATGCAGCATGCTCCAGCCAAGCTGCCATCCAAAATCCACCTGTTTGCATGTGTAGATGTAGACTGCACAGTGACTGTGCATCAAAGCTTGGTTGAATCACTCTGGGAGAAAGGTGGGAGTAACACCAAAACCTTTTTTGGACTTTCTGCATGTCAACTGCAGGCATTTGTGCAATTCTTTTTTCAGTGACAGAAGCATCAATTGAAGTCCTCTCAGAGAGCTCCAGAACAAGAAACATGACACCCTGGTGGCACTCATCCACTCCGCCACCTGGGCAGTTCAGTCCCTGGGGTTGTCAATTGTTCTGGCCCAGGGGTGCTCAACCTGTGGGGCCACAGCACCAAAACTTGCTCAACTGCCTGCAGTTGACATGCAGAATTCTCCAGCCAAGCTGCCATCCAAAATCCACATGTTTGCATATGTATATTTTTTGGAACAGTCACTGTGCAATCTGCGCAGTGACTGTGCATCAAAGCTTGGTTGACTCAATTCTTGAGAATAGTTGGGGTAACAGCAGAAGCTTCCTGGGACTTTCTGCATGTCAAATGCAGAGTTGACCAAGTTTTTTTTTGCAGTGTGAAGGTTTCAAATACACACAGGAAGGCAACAGCTGGTTATGCTAGGTGTGCCATTTGCTCATTGGCCTGGGAGGCACCAGCTTTTGAAGAAGTCAACACTGCAGGTATCAGAAGGATAGCTCAATTCCCCCAGCTGATGTTGGGAGGACTTTCCCCCAGGGGCAGGAAGCTGGGTTGACTGGATGCTCTCCGGCTGCATCCACACAATGAAACCATGGTGGTTTATGGCTCCAACTGAGCCATTTCTTTTAAAGACCACTGAATACAAAATAACTCATTGGGGGGCGGATGAAAGGCTTTTCTTGTGGGAGAAATAAAGGGAGGAAAATCCCATTATGGGCTTTAACGGAATTTTCAGTTCAGAGCACATGGGATATTAAATAACAAACACTGCAAAAAAAAACTGGCTCAACTGCCTGCAGTTGACATGCAGCATGCTCAAGCCAAGCTGCCATCCAAACTCCACATGTTT
>LAVV01015680.1:0-12257 GCA_001263375.1 Puccinia sorghi
CAAGCTGTACATAACTAATGTACTCCACAAACCAACACATTAGCAATGTGTACTTAGCTCAATGGTTAGAGAATCACTCATGAATGCTGAGGTTGTGGGTTCGAGTCCCACAGTACGCAACCTTCCTTTTCACTTGTTCAATAGGGTGTTCTTTGAAGGTGCAACCCACCCTGGCTTTGTGAGGATGCCAGGGTGGGTTGTGCCATTCATCTGGGTGGGTTGCATGTCAAAGACCCATTTCTTTTTCTTCCTGGCCACAGATTCACCAACCTCACCTTCATGGATTTTTAAATCTGTTCTATTCTATTTGGTTTTGGGGACTCCACTGCAGGAAGTCAGACTTCCAACAGCATGTTGCAAGTTTAAATGAGGTCACAGAGTATAGATGCATGCTAAAGGGGATCCAGATCTGTTGTGGTGATGATGAGTGGTGATAGAAATAAACCTGTGGAATCCCTGGCTGGGTGTTCTTTTTTGTTTGTTGTGGGGTTTCAAATTGGTTTAACATTTGAAATTTACGTAACCCCATATGGTCGAGCTCATCTTAGCAGGTAATGACCCTCCCATCATCCATCTCTATATTTCAAGTCCACCATCCCCTTCTTTCTTGGTTACAAATAGCTTATTTGCATCTTTCCATTTAGTCAATCCTCTTGAATGCTATACAGTATCTCTTCTGAAACTGGTGCCCCCAGAATTTTCAACAAAAATAATTTTGAAGGTCTTGTTAATAAGGAGACATGGTCTCCGTTGTGATACTAGAAAGGAATTTACAAGAATGAAGCCTTCAGGTTGTTGGCTTATACAAGTCAAAGCTGACTTCAGGTGATTGCGCAAGTTCATCAAGAATGATCTTGAGATTGGACTGTGTCTGTGTGCCATAAGTACCACGTAACAGACGAATTCCCACTTGGCCGCAAGTAAATGGTTACACAACGTATAACAGAAAGCACCAATAAATTCCTTGAGAAAATCATAAAAATACATAAGTATTTATAAAAATAAAAATAAAATGTAAATGAGGTTATAGGACAAAACAAAACTGTTTTTGTCTTTTTTTTTTCTTTTTGAATAAAATGAGGGTTGCGCAATGTTTTGGTATTCGCTGCCTTCCATGCCGGGTTCGTGATGCAAGAAAAAAAAAAGAGGGGGGGGATAGAAACGACAACTATGGGGAACCAAAACTACGAAACGGGACCGGGACAAAGAAATAAAGGGGGCAAAATAAGATTGAAGGAAGTCTGGGAAATGTTCATCATTGATTTTTTTTCAGCCAAATCCGCCATGGTTAGAACATTGTTGATGGTTGGGATTTGGCTCTGCCCCGTTAACACAAGCGCCACCATTGATCGAGTTGAGCTTACTGTGTAGGCGTAAATTCTCCGCTCTCAGTCGTTCATTTTCATGCCGGATCTGCTGCATGTAGTCCACCGCTAGCCCGGAAAGAGAAACGACAGGATTAGAGTCAGGACATGGGAGGGCAGTGGGTAGTGATGATGGCCTCAATAGGCCGAGTCACTCAATGCACTAGAATTCAAACCGGGAGTATGCTACTCACCTCGGCTGAGGGTTTCCCACTTGCTCCCCTTAGAGTGTCTCTCATCAGTGACAGGCAAGACATCTCTCAATTCATCAAACAGATCCCTCATTTCCTTCCTTCTTTTCCGCTCAGCCAACTTGTGACTAATCTTCAATTCGGGGGAGCGAGAGTAGGGGCTCATCGCGGCACCGGGGGCCGGTCTATTATTGGCTGGGTTGAGAAGGTCCGGGTCTTGTTGTGGCGAGGGCGGGGCGGACTCCTCCGGGACAGGATGGGAGTGAAGAGGATGACGGTCGATGAGTCGGGTGCCCGCTAGCCGGTCCTTGAGCTCGTGTACGTCCTCAACCTCCGACCCACGACGTCCAGCCAACGGATCCTCGAATGGGCTCGACTTGACCACATTCCATCCTCCATTCTCTGAGGCAAGCATTCCGGGGCCAGGCTGATAAAAAGCTCTGTTGCCGGCCTTCTGCCCCGGCTGCAAAGGAGGAAACGCATAGTTGCCAATGCTCGCCGCGACGGCCGTCTGATTGGGTGAGAAGGGTGGATTAGAGGATGATGACCAGGATCGATGTCGCAATGCATGATCAGTGATCATGTTGGGATTATCATCCGCCGCTTCGCATCCGCCACTTTCGCCACTTGGCCTCCGATCAAACCATGTTCCAGTGCTACTACTGACGGTTGACGTTTCAGACTGTCTGCGCACGTCAAGACGGTTGCCGGCAGGAGCGAGGGTGTATTCCGCCAATGTTTCCCGGCGCGAAGAATTGGAAAGCAGGCTGGATGAATGCCAAGGATGATCCACTGGGCCATTTTGGTCGGGCGAGAGGCCGTAATAGACCGGAGGTGGGACCATCGAGTCAGAGGTACTTTGACTGCTGTGGCGACGCTTGATTGGACTAGGCGGTTTCTGGTAGTGCCGGTGGTGTGGCGTGGGATAAGGCCATTGTGAGCCTCCAGGAATCGGGAAGCCTCGCGGATGATCCGGTCCGTTAGAGTTAGCCCCAGGACCTGGGGCGCGGAATTTAGACGGATCATCTGTTGGAGCACCACCATCCGGCTCATTTACCCGCGAGCCCCTGCGTCTCATGGCGGACGAGGGTCGTCTGCTGGTGACAGGACCGATCGAGGCCGGATGGGGCTCGGGGTAGGTTGTCGAGGGGAGAGACGGGAAGCTTCTGGGCGAGACGGGGCTGTTGGAAGTTCGCGGATGGAGATGAAAAGAGGGTGAAGGAGGGGCCCCGATGGATGGAGTGAATTTGGGCGGCAGAGCTGGTTGTCCTTCTTCCGCCGCAGGTTGGCTGGCATCAACAGTGGGCAGAAAAGGAGAGATGGAAGCAGGCGGATGGTGTTGTTGTTGTTGATGATGATGATAGCGGTGATCGGGAGAGTTAGAGTTGAGTAAGAAATCCAAATCGGCTGCACTTCCGCGCCGGCGGGGGGCGGGGTCGGTAACCGGCTGAGAAGGAGGGAGTTGAAGCGTTGTTGAGGGTTCAGGTTCGGCACGGCTGATGTTCGAATGCTGGCTTAATTCACGTAGCGACGGGAGTATGTTACTTCGGGAGCTCAGGGTGCTGCCATGAGCTAACTGGGAACTGCTGGCTGGGATGGGGGCAAGATTTATGGCTGAATGGGCATGCAAGCTGGGGTCGGTGATGGAAGCTCGGCGGCGATCCGGCGTGTCGTCATCGGCACTGAACGACTGGAAGAATCACAAAAAAATGATAGTACACAAAATCAGGAGGAAGGAAAAGAACAAGCATGCCTATGATGGAAACTTAGACAGTAAAAAAACGGAGTATTTCAAGAATACCTAGCACGTAACGGCGTAGGAACATCAACCTTCATGTCAAGATGACGGGAGCACAACTGAAGTAACACGTGGAGGTGGCGGTCTAGGCTAGAAGATTTTCTGGTCCATATCAGATATGAAGGTCGAAAAGAAGGTGAATAGCAAAGGAAAAGAAAAGAAGAGCAGAGAAGGAAAGAAGCACATAAAGAGCGGGGAACTTTTCAAGACTTCGAATACCAACGCACAACTTGTCTGTGAAGTGAACTGGAACCCAAGGAGGGCAATTTCATTAAACCTGGCCCAGTGGTGGCCATCCTTCCTGTGCCCGCCTTGACCTCCTTTTGAGCGTCAGTTTCGGAGAGGCCTACTTTGTAAAAATTGATGCGGTGGGTGTGTGGATTGACGAGCCACACGGGAATCGGGAGCCGGACGGCAAATCCAAGAGATGAGAGTACCCAAGGGGAAGCGGGAATATTCGCTAGTGAGGGGCAGTGTCCTGAGGGGATGTAAATGTATGGTGGTCAATCGAGAGAAAGCACAGGGGAGGCAAGAACGAAAATAAATAATAAAAAAACCCAAGGGAAGACACAAAGACTTGAAAAAAAAGTAAAAATGAAGGATTGAAGATAAGTACTGTGGGAGTATATTTATGTATTTATTGGAATTTGTAATGAACTGTAACTTTGCCGCTGACAAGCTTTTCTTGAGGATGGTTATGGTATAGAGTGGAAGGGGATAAGGTGGATTTTAAGAAGAACAGTATACTGATGGACGCCAATGGCGATCGTCGGCTGGCTGGTTGAGTATGAATGTGGGTTTGTTGAAGAAGTGAGGCGCGCACATCTGGAGAAGTCAGGAGGAAGCCAAAACATCAATACAGTAACTGTTAAGAAGGGAGGAACTTGGAGCTCTTGAGCCTCGACACGTTGACTTACACCTTACAATGTTATGTTGGGAAAGAAGTTACAACCCACTGCTCTGGTCAATGTAACAACCTGACAGCGTGAAGACTGATGAAATCTGATACAGACCGCAAACAAGTGTATTGTAAGTATAATCACACATTTAACCGAGTGGTGCGTTAGGTACAACCACGCCGCGCAGAATATTCACCATAGAGCCGGGAGGCGGAAGGCCGAGGGCGAGGATGGGGGTGAAAACGATGCAGCGGGGCGTGCCCGAATCCGAAGGCCTTGCCGGATGGAAAGCTGTTGGTGTTGAAGGGGTCAACTTGGAGGCGAAGGAAAATTCTTCACGGATGATGGATTCCAGACTTCTTAAAAATATATTTTGTATGTGAAGTTTCCAAAGAACTTGAAACGTTCTGTCAATTGATTATGACTGGCTTGACTTTATTATACATGCAATATATGTCATGAGGACGACGGCCATATTAGAGTTGCTCACATGTGGTTCCGTTGAAAATTAGCACTACAGAGTGTATTGAAAATTTATCTGCACCACACCGATGCTGCACCCTCCCAGCAAATTAAGGAGCTTGATGTCAGGTCAAGGTGTGGGAGTGTGGGTCCCTGCGAAAGCAATATAGAAATATAATCAGGTGTGGGGCGTGCCGTGTACATAATGCCGGCCAATATAAGGCATTTTTCCAACCCACGGGCCAATTAAACTGAACCTCAATTTCGGCTCACAAGATGAAGATGGAGAGGGTATCGAAAGAGTGAGATGACATCCTAACAGCAAGGCTGCATGTACAGGCAGAGCAGACCATCGCCGTCTCCTAAATCGTTGGGATTCAGGGTGGCATTGGACCTCGCCAGTCACGAAACTAAATAGCTTTTTTTTATCTTATGCTAAGATTATCATTCTTACATTTTCCGACAAGTTTGTGCGGGTGTGCGCGTACTATTACCCCAACTACCACTTAACAGAGTTGAAAAAGTCGTAATTTTGACTCCTAAAAAAGCTTACGATTCGGAGTTGATTTGATATATTGGACTAGCCATCGAGCTACGATTCGGCTGTGTGCCGGCGTTGTCGCAAGCTTCCTGCAGATGAATACATTACGTTACGAATGCGAAATAAGAACCGACGATTCAAGATGGCGGGTGAAATGGCACTTCCAATATTAAACAAACTCACTCCTCAGCAATCCACGAATAAATAAATCGGGTATCAATTGAAGCCGTGGAGCCGCAGCGGTCATATTGGAATGCAAGCCGATAAGAGCCCATATGAGAGACTGGAGTAGCATATAGAGCTCTTGGAGTAGAAAAGGATTGACCCGAACAAACATCATGAAGAACTGTCTGCCAACCCATATATTTAAATAAATAAACAAACAAATAAATAACTATATCTAGTAATAAAGGTGTCGTCCCCCAGGACGAAAGAGTCTCTGGCGGTCCCTCGTAAGCTGAACCAACCAACATTCACTTTGGATGATTGCCGAGATCTATCTTTCCAAACCATGTATGTGTCCTCAAGTTCACTCCTTACCCACAACATGCTCAATTTGCACCACCAGCGCCAGCATCTTGACCATTTTCTCCCCCAATGTTCCTTGCTCACTGACGGTTAGTCAAGATGCATCTCCTTCAATCTTTATGTCAACAACTTGTTGAGATTCTGGAAATAAATAAATAAATAAATCATGAGGATTGTACAAATGGCTTCCTACCAGGAACGCTAGTTATGTGAACATGTCACATAAAGAAGGAACCTCATTTTCTACAAGCATCCCTACACAAAAGGCCCAAGTGTTGACGTCAAGAGAAAGAGGAGCTTGACAAGTGAACCGTTGTTGAGACGCGATGATTCCAATTGAAAGTCGTGGCGTTTTTAGTGGGTCAGAGTTGATCAATAACTAATATTAGAAAAGAGACGATGAGGAGAGTCAGGCGATCCCATGGCGTGTTCTGTATTGAGGCATGAACCGGCAACCTTGCGCGGTCTAAAGACTTCAACAACAACTACATCAGTTTACAATCTGTTAAGCCGCTGCGCGCCCGGCGGTCATCTCTACGCCCAGCCAGGAAGTCGTCCCTCAGCCGGCATCTTCCAATCGGATTTACACATTCATAATCACATTCGAAGCGACTGTCTCTTACGACGGAGCTTGTCTATGGGTACATAGGCAAACAAGCCATGGGCACGTGTCGCCTCCTTGTTGTTCCGTACTACGTATTTCTTCCAATGATCTACAGCGGAACATATATAGCATTCAAGGGCGCTTGAGCGATCCACAAAGACAGGGCCGGCTAAAATCCCTCAAGTCCTTGCGTCGTCGAATGCGCTTTATTTTCGCACCGAGCTGCCCCAAGATTCATCGGGGCCACGCGCAATCACTCCAGCGACCAAGCGAGCGGGAACCGACACAGTTTTTTCTTGGATCTTTGTGCTCTTTCTCGATCTGGAATTTCGCTTGGAGTTTGTGTGATCAGAATAAATACGTCGAAGGTGGTGGATTTTGGATGTGCCACGAACCCTAGATGGAGTTTTCAAGAAAAAAAAATGTTACTGCTGGCGGCAGGGCGGTGTTCCTCACTCCGATGATTCGGATCTGAGGTTGAGAGTAGCCCTTGTTACTCCAGCCGGAACGCGTCAAGGGTGCTACCGCACAGCTTCCCAAGGGTATGTGAACTAGATCTCGTCCCATCTCAGCCTTGGCCTGGCCCTTGATGTGGCCATGTTTACGTCACGTATTTTATTTTGGCACAATCCTTTTTCATCTTCAAGTGCAACACAATGGCGATAGATGGTATTCCATACACCAGAAAAAACAAAGCCACCTTCATGGGGGTTCCTTAACGTATTCATGCCTTATCCCAGCTCTATCTACATCTGTATGCCTCCTCTATCCCTACTTGTATCCATGCTTCTATCTTTAATATATTACCCTCCACCAATCCAACGTGATTTAAAACGAATTACATATTTCTTACTAGGTTTTGATTGAACAGTATTATTTTTCCAATCAATTCCTTATATATTTTTCTTTGAATTTTCCTGGATAGGATTCCCAGCCATAAACACCAATCCACTATCATCTTGTCATTCTCAACTTTTAAAATTACTGGATCATAATTTTCCATCTTAATATCATCCCCTCCCCTTGAATCACAACTAGTCAAGATCCAAATAATTGATCTTCATGTCAAGTATAATATCTAGCTTATTTCAAGATGTCTCCCCCAAGGAATGATAAAGTACTGATAAATCATTTTTTTATAGATTCAAGCAAGTTGCACTGCAAAAAAAACTTGCTCAATTGCCTGCAGTTGACATGCAGAAAGTCCCAGGAAGCTTCTGTTGTTACTCCAACCATGCTCCAAAAGTGTTTCAACCAATCTTTGATGCACAGTCACTGTGCAGACTGCACAGTGACTGTGCCAAAAAAGTTCTACATAGAAAAACATGTGGAGTTTGAATGGAAGCTTGGCTGGATCATGCTGCATGTCAACTGAAGGCCGTTGATCAAGTTTTCTTTGCAGTGAAGATCATAACATAGTTTCATTTTTCACCTTTTTCAAACAACGACTCATTTTTTTGGTCTACCATGGGCAGGAAAAAGTTAGGCAGCAGTGGAAATCAGTTGGATGGTTTGAAAATGAAAATCCTGCCTTATTTTTTTTGATGAAGATGACAACAGCAATATCGTATCTTTGGAATCTAAGCCCTGCATTGGTCATTCAAATTGCCACATAAAAAACAGGAGGACCAACTATGTATGGCAGCAGAAATAATGACATCAAATCACAACAGGATATATTTTAAAGCATATGGAAAGATATAAAACAGATTAACTTGAATAAAAAAACACAGAGAGTGGAATAATTTTTTTTATCCATCCTTCCAATTTCTTTTTGCTGGTAGGGGGTGATTAGGGTGCTGTGTTGAGAGTTCACTCTTTCAACTCTCCTCATCTTCACCTTCCTTCCTTTTCTGTTTCACACAAACAGTCTTTATTCAATTTATTTCCTTTGTATTAATTTTGATCCTCTTCTGACCCACAAGTAGATTAAATATGTATCTAGTCTAGTTAACTGCATAGATTGCTTGAATAAAAAGGATAATCGGTTCTTTTCTGATTGATCCTGAATAGGAAAATCAAGCTGCCTACTTTAGACTCTTTGTGGAGGCACTTCAGCCCCTCTGATAGATTACTCAACTCCTTTCAGCCTAGTCTGAAATTTGGCCACAGTCAAATATTTCTCCCTTTATTTGTGTCAAAACCTCAAATTTCAACATGCTAATTCACTGGCAGCCTAAGGCTTGGAATGCTTTTGAACCTGGCAATTCTTATTGGCATTGAGGACACAATGCAGGATCAGCATAATAGGTGCAATCCTGAATGGGATGAAAAGATACAAAACGGGTTGCAGCAATTTCTGGGGTCATAAAAGCAGTTATTCATGCATTGTAGGAACAGGTTTAATGCTTACAGTGAGATGAGGTACTTTTTGAGTGTTGGAATGTTGGAATAAGCAGAATTCCATGAACAAGACCAAGACAATTGGGGAGTAAATTTTTCCAACCAGTGTGTTGTTTCTTTTTTTGAAGGGGATTTTATAAGTGCTGATGGTTGCTGGATTTTGGGACTTTGATGTTGGTGGGGGATGAAGGAAGTTGTAGGCCAGAACAGCAGGGCTATTTATATGCCTTCCAGTTGGGGAATCAAAACTGACTTCCAGTGCCAATGGCATGGTTGAAACTGTCCTCAAGAAGGTTATCAGTGGGTTGCAAGAGAAAGACAAGTAAAAGCCAGTGATAATCCCTCCCAGATAGATTTGCCAGGTTGTTTTTGCCAATTGTAAAGATTGTGTTTCTCTAGTCGGTGTGGTAACCAAGCTATTTACCAGGAAATTCATCAAAGCACCCTCCGGACTCAAGTTACCAACAGTATCAATCCAGTATCAGACTCAGAAGACCAAATTACCCCCAGTAACCCAGTCATACCACCCTCAAAATCCAACCAGAACAGAAGATATGGACTTTTACCCACCCAAGGGGGAACAAAGGAAACAGGAAAAACAGAGGAAGAGAACCCCAGATACCTAACCCAGTAATTTTCCCACACATTGGATCAACCATTTCTCACCCCTCTAAGATCCCACACTCCCCTCTTCCCTGAATGACACATAGAAATCTCCCANAAAAAAAACTTGCTCAATTGCCTGCAGTTGACATGCAGAAAGTCCCAGGAAGCTTCTGTTGTTACTCCGAACATTCTCCAAGAGTGATTCAACCAAGCTTTGATGCACAGTCACTGTGCATACTGCACAGTGACTGTGCCACAACATCTAAATATTCAAACAGGTGGAGTTTGGATGGAAGCTTGGCTGGATAATGCTGCATGTCAATTGCAGGCAGTTGAGCAAGTTTTTTTTGCAGTGCTGGGGTCAAACCATGCCACAAACCACCGTTATTGAACAACCACACATCTCAAACTCAAAATCATCTTCAAGCACTCCAAAATACAACAGAAGAATGGATTAAAAGCTCTGCCAATGCAGTCAATGCAAAACTCATTCTACAACCTCAACAACTGGCAAAACAATACCTGGAAAGTGGGTTGACCCAACTACACAACAAAGAAATTTGGCTTAGAAGTCTTCCCCCCTGACCACTCTCAGCAAACTAGCAGCAGCACTGTCATCTTCCTCTCAAATTTCCAAGAAAATGCCATCCAACCACTTAAGTTCCAACAGACACAATACAATTAACTCAGAAAGAGAGTTGTTAGATGCAAAATCAGAATTTGAAATCATCTGTAAGTCACCCAATCTACTGCCCTTCATCAGTCTGATGCTGATCCATGTCAAAACATATGCAGAATTTTTATTATACTTCTTTTCATGGCTTGGGTTAGTTTGTGGTGTGAAACAAGAAAACTGCTGAACTGCTTGTGACTGGATTATTCTTATCATCAAGATATTTTGGGAATTTCCTCAAGAAAGTAAACTTTATTTCAAATCCCACAATATTCACAAACAATCACTAAGTGCCTCTAATTACATACACAACTCAAAAAATCACATTTGTTGTCCAAAATGCGTCACCCTCTACAAACCTGAAGATGCGCCAACAACCCGCCTCATCAAAGGCCCAAATCTGCAGCAAAGACCTTTTCAAGCACTGGAAAAAAACACTACAATCTAATTTCAAGCCATTTCCTACTCCTGCAATTACAAACCACCACCCACTTGCGATTTTACCCCACACCTAATGACCACACTCAGGAATTCAGCTCATGTTTGAAATGATTCCTCAACACACCTGGAGTGGAAAGTGCAATAGACTCCTGGAAACAGAAATTCAGATACACAACTGGTAATGGTGTGATGGATATTCAACAATCAATGGGGTGAAAAATCTTCTCAACACACGCCAAGCAAAAGTTTCTCAAGAACAACATACAACTTAATTTTTCATTGTATGCCAATTTGCTCAATCAATTTTGAAATAAGCTTGCTGGCGTACAGGCATCAATGCGAGTAATGGCTCTGACATGCTTGGATCTTCAAGTTCAAACTTTAAATAAACATAGCAACATCTTCATTTCCAGAATGATCCCAGCACCACACAAGCCTAATTCCTGGGTTCCATGGGAAGAGTTGAAATTCTTTTCTGACATGCTTCACAAGACTGGACCCACTTGATATGACTGATTTCTTCAAAATTGGCCACCAAAATCTGAGCTGAAGTCTTCTGTAGGTTTCATCAATTCCTCTGTGACCTAACTGTTTGTGGAGAGACTGGAGAATGTGTTTCTGGGAGCTGGGAGAAGTTACCACTATCTGAGAAAAGGGTTTGTTCTTTCTGTGTAGAACTCAATTTGACATGAAAAAGAAGGCTGATTTGTCCAATAAATATTTGAATTCCCGGCTTCTGCAGTCTTGAAGCTTGTTCATGGTTGAAAGTTAGTACTGAAGTTTTGACCAAAATCCTTCCTGTAAGTTGACATACCCCTCCCCAAACTGTGCTGATGTCCCCAGCAGCTCTCCAACAAAATTTTTCCTCAACCCAAATCCGGGGTGGGGCTTGACCCATTCTTCATTTTCATCAAAGGTGAGTGAGTCTTGGTTTTCTTTGTCTGGGGGCCTCCTGGAAAGTCCATCTGGAAGGGTAAAGAGTTTAGATGAAACATGCACTAAATAAAAGGAGAAGAGTTGGATGAAGGCTATCCATATTTTCATGGGAGCATTAGGCAGTGAAGGGTTATTGATTCATTCCAATCAGGCACTTAGCATCTACTCTGAGCTGAAAATGTTGTCCCCACAGAGTGTTCTGGAGTTTCTTGAGGATCTTGGATACTCCACATAGTTCCAACATTGACTGTGAGTATTCTGACTCCTTCTTTGAAAACACAATTGACTCCAGAACTGGCCTATCCAAACCTTGGGGATCTTCTTGGGTTGCTAATGCTCCAGCTGAAATGTTACTTGAGTCTACTGATAACTTGATGAGTCCAGCCTGAGGTCCAATATAGTTCAGTTTATTCAGAGTGATGTCACTTCCAACAAGCTTCTTCAGTTCCTCCAAGGCATCTTGGAAATCTTCTGTCCATTCCCAGGTTGAATCCTTCATAGTTAACTTACTGAGGGGTGCTGTGATGGTTGAAAAGTTCTTGATAAACATCCTGACATATACACAAACTCCAATAAATCCTCTGACTACTGTGTGCATTGTGGGAACTGGCCAGGACTCTATCTTGTTGATATTCTTCCATGAAACCTTCCTTCCTTCCTTTCAAACTGCATGGCCAACCAAATCCAGAGCTGGGACGTAACGAGAAAAATCATTTCCTGAAATAGTAAGTCCTGTACTGACAGCATGTTTGGATTGGTTGAAGGTATCCAAGTTAAACTGGGATGAAATAAACCAATTCAAAATGAGTTCATCTCAACTGATGTAATATAAATCCAAGGGGGGTACCTTGGAAATCTATTTCATTGGTTG
>LAVV01015691.1:0-17823 GCA_001263375.1 Puccinia sorghi
TGCTTTGACTACCGAAAACTCAATGCAGTTACCGTCAAGAACAAATACCCATTGCCTCTCACCATGGACCTCATCGACAGCCTTCTAGACGCCAACACCTTCACCAAGCTAGACCTGAGGAATGCATACGGAAACCTACGAGTACCACACCGCCACTACTTTTGAAGAAAGGTGTCCTCATTCAGAGAGAAATCATTGGTTCTAGTCAAAATCAAGCGGAAAGAAGAATTGCCAATGTTACAAACCATCTTCAATATATCAATTACCTTGAGCATTTTCCTGGAACTAATAAGGGCTGATGAGTTGATGGGTTTGTTGTGACCTTTGGCACTCTGGACATGAGTTGTCACAGGACCTGTGTCAGTCCCTTGGATGCTATTTTGCACTTGGCTCTTTTCCATTCAAACAAGAGGGCAAGCCTTTGTTCATGAATGAGCTTCATGAGACAAGAAAATTCCAGCCTCAGTACAATTGAATTTCAGCTTCATTATAATTGATTAAATGAGGATATTTTACACCATGGTAAAAAATCCCTGAATTTTTGAGCTTTTTTTACTTGTGCAAACATGATGTTGCCAATGGCAGCAATGGCAAAGTGAATTTTTTCCATTGAAGTGGCTATTGAGGCAGCTTGGAAATTACCACCAGGATGTAGAATACCATTTGTGATTTAGAATACCATATTCAATGTCTGCAAGAACTACAAAGTGTCAAGTGAAAGTATTCAATTGTCTCCTGATTGTTGGTGAGCTGCTTGTTGAAAATACGATTTATGACAAAGATGAGTATCTTTGTCATAAATCTCAATACTAATAAACTAAATAAATTTGTAGCCAAAAAATTACTATTATCTCATAAGAAAGAATTGAATCATCCAGATCAAATACAACAGTTTTCATGGCATTCAATTCCTCTTTCAGTTCTCATAGACATTCTTTTCTTTGGCTTGAATGTAGCTTGATACCACCAGAAATTCTGTACTTTTTAATTTCCAAGTGTTGATATGGCCTAAAAATTAGAAAATATGTTTTATCCCCAACCAGCAGTTTATTCCTCAAGATCAACTATGAAAACTTAGTTCTGAATGTATTATGTTACTTCCTCTTCTAATGCAGGTGGTTAAGATGGGGTTAAATTCTGTTTTAGTTGAATTTGATATGCACATGCATTCCCCATTTGTTGGGAGATATGTCAGCATGTTTTCATGTTTTGTTAATGTAAACCTTATGAATACTTCCTGTGATGTTCTACGAAAAACACGAATCATGGCACTCAACACCATGTGCTGGGAATTGTCTTCTGGTGATGGTGAGGAAATGGCTGGATATGAACACCTAGCCAAGAGAGGGCCTCTTTTGTGTAGCCATGTGCCACTCGTTTAGCTTTCATTTGAAACGCATTGGTGTGCTGCTCATGAAATCCACAATCTACACGATGTGAGGCATTCCTGAAACTGGGCTTGACTTCATGACGATATTTGGACGACTTCGTTTATTCTGCGCCGTTCGGGAGGAGGGATGAATCGAGATTTGAGCACCAGGTGCCAAGACTCGGTATAGTGATTTGTGTTGGTTCCCTGGCAGTGGGAGGCAGCCTTGGAGTGAAGATGAACAATCAGCCAACTGCGAGGGCACCAAAGTACTGTGCGGAAGTAGCGTGACCAGTGTTGGATGTTCGTATGCCACTGTAATTGAACATAGTGAGCAAAACTTGTTCGTTGCCTTCCACTTGGTTAAGAATGTCAGTATCTGTGGCTCCAGGCGACACCCAGAAACATCCAAGTGGGTCCAAGATATTTGAAAAACACAACATGTAGATGAGCAATACTTCACTTTCATGACTGTGGCCCTTTCTCCTCGTCAGTGATTCCCATCACTTTGTGTTGATTGTATGGCCTGAGTCGCTGGTGAGGTTAGCTGTGTGTATTACCTTCACTTTTTTCTTGGCCACCTTAGCCGTCGCGGGTCTGGGAAATCTTCCAGGTATTGATGTGAACCTGGGCCTGCAGGTTGAATTTGCATCGCTAACCCGGAAGTGGGATTAGAAGGAACTGCCGTGGCGCGTTAACCTGGCAGGCAGACGGCACGGGATGTGTCTTTGGTTGACGCCGACAATTCTGCTGCGCAAGAGCCCATTCCTTCAACCCGTTCGCATCGCACGCTTCATCGGCAGCCGCCTCCCCGGCGAGTATCTCGCGATGCTTTGCGTCGGTCCCGAGAGGAAAGCACCCAGTCCATTCAAATCTCACCCAGTCTTGTTCGTCGGCTTCATTTTGCTGTCAAAGCGAGTTATTTGCTGCTCATCCACTCCCGATGATTCTCGCTCACGTCAGAGATTTGGCGGAATGGTTGCAGAATACCAATAACACATGAGATATTAAATCAAGCCTGGGTTCCCGTGAAGGATTATTGGGCGTGATCCTCGCCAGAGATGGAGTGAAGGTGTACATCAATTTCACACATATTTGAGGACCTGCCCTAATGCCAGTGGGGAAGAGTCTGCCCACCCCGCCTTCTCCTTGAGATCTCCAACCCGTTGCACCGTTTCCCTCATTATTATCATAAACACAGTCGTTTCTACGGTCCTTCTCAAGCCACACCGTGCAGGAGTAATACCATCTTTACTTTCTTCAAGTCTCGTTCATTCTCTTGCGACAGGGAATTGCTTGTCGCCCGGAAACGATCTGCTTTGACCGGAGGTCGTCATCTACTTTGTCAGTCACATCAACCCCTCCCTTCTTCCCGAAGCCATGTTGGCCCAACCTTTCGGTCATTGCGGCCTCCTTGCGGTTGGGTGTTTTATTTTTTTACACCAATTTCGTCGGGTCACTCCCTCCGACATGAGACATAACAGTCACAAGTTCATAGTAAAAATTGATCCGACGAAGACGGTGAGTGATCAGACTGACCTTTTGTACAGGAGGGCGTGAGCTGGAGAGTGACGGTGGATACTGACTGGCAAGTCTTTCCGGGCCTTTGATCGCTTAGAACTCCCTGGATGACTTTTGTCACTACCTCAACTCGATTAATGTGCGTCACAGCGTCGTCCATGACCTCACGGGCATATCCCCCGACAACTTTTACGGCGCGTCTCTGTACTTGGATAACCCAGCGGACAGGAACAAGCTGGCGAGGGTTGATGCCGTGGAGGTAATTATATTTTGTTTATCTCGCAACTCAACTACATTCCCGGTGTTAGTCTTCTGAGAACATTTGATGGGTCAATTCAATTCGACGACTCATAAAACAGAGCGTCACGCCAGTTTCCCCAATTAAACCAATCGTCCCAGTTTCTCAGACAATTCTCCGGAAACCTCCGTCGGCAGGCGCGAGTCCCAATGACTTTGCTCCCCATATTCAAACACGCGTTACAGACCTGCATTCCCAAGGCGTATTTGGACAGGGCATTAAAGTTGCATTTCTTGATTCTGGTGTCGATTGCGAACATCCCGCTTTGGGTGGAGGGTTCGGACCCGGCTACAAGATCGGGTTTGGCTACGATCTAGTGGGCGATGACTTCGATGGCTCGAACATACCCACACCTGACTCGAATCCCTGCACACCTTGTGGTGTAAGATTCAAATTCACTCTCTACCTGGAGATGTTGCCCATATTTAACCCGATCTGCGCCCAAAATGTAGGTTCATGGCACTCACGTATCTGGGATTGTCGGAGCGAAAGATGTTGGCTATGGCTTCCAGGGTGTTGCCCCTAATGCCACCCTCGGGATGTATCGTAGGTCATCAGCATTGATTACTTATTGATTTCGGACCTATTAACCTGACACAACTTGTCGTCTCCCTTCAGGCAGTAAGTATTTGCGGGCTCTGACTAACGCTCCGGAAACACTGATTCTAACGCGGTGCGATCCGCATTCAATTTCCTCCCTCAGTAATGGGCTGTGCGTCCGAAGGTGGGACCACCAATGACATAGTGGTATCGGCGATACTTATGGCCGTCAGAGATGGAGGTACGCCTGCGACAAGTGTTCAGTTGCAATATGTCGGGTGGATTGTTGATTAATGTGCCCTTACTTAGCGGATGTTATTTCGGCCTCTATTGGTGGCTTCGGTGGCTGGTCCAAAGGTGATGCATTGTCTGACCTGATCAACGACCTCGTGGCCAAAGGGCATGCCTTGATACTGGCAGCGGGAAATGAAGGCGATGTAATTACACACCCATTATCAATCAACCTTGCCGATGGACTGATGGTTATTTGGGTTTCACCATCTGTGTGCCGCAGCAAGGGATGTTTTACGCGGAAACTCCTGCCGCCGCGACCAACTCACTCGCCATCGGGTCAGTCGAGTCCAAGAAACGGATTGTCTTCCACCTACAGACCTCTTCGGGAAAAGTCATTCCTTATCACAGTAGTGGAGTATTCAATGGGACAGACTTGCCCATCTATGCCACCTCACCCACCTCGGCGAGCCCCAGTGATGCCTGTCAGCCCCTTCCAGGAAGTACCCCTTCTTTAGCTGGCCGCATAGTTATAATCCGCAGAGGGTAAGAATTCCCTTGGTAGTTCACCTTCCCCTTGTTCATTTCACTCACGAACACGTGGCTACAAATCATCCCATCCCGAACTCATCAGTGATTGTCCCTACACACAAAAGGTTGAGAACGCCGTTGCCAAAGGCGCAACTCGAATTTTATTTTACATGGTGCGTGTTTCGGTCTTGGTTTGCTTTGAGCAGCCAGATGGACTGATACGTGTCTGGTTCGAAGAATTCGACAGAGCAGGCATCCCTATCTAACTTCATTACCTCTGCACAAGTTGCAGTTCTGACGAAGGAGGATGGCGAGTCAATCGTGTCGGAGCTAAGCAAAAGCCCGAACTTGAGAGCTTCCTTTTTATCTCAGCATTCTTTTGGTAAGAAGAACCATTCTGCAGTATGCTTCTGTGGGAAATCTTACTGACTCTAGTCTTATTGATTTCGACCACCAGAGGCTGCAAATGGTGGCGGATTAGTTAGCAATTATTCGCAGTAGTAAGTGACAGGTCGGAAGCCGCATTGCTTCTCTTACTGACTGATGCTCCTATGAACAGTGGGCCCTCTTATGATTCCAAGAACATTCAGCCCAATTTTCTAGGCGTGGGCGGTGATATTCTTTGTGAGTGCTGTGCTCGTGATGACATGCTTCCCTCACTGAGCTGACATGTGCTCTCTCGAACAATGAAGCCACGGTCCCGATAAACATGGGAAGCTATGTGAGTCTTTCAGTTTTGTGATCTCGGGGCATTTTATAGTTATTGATGAAACAACGACACTTTTCACAGGCTAGCATGAGTGGAACCTCAATGTCAACGCCTCAGGTTAGCTGAATTTCTGATGATGGTGCCAACCAACGATATTTAGCGGAACTAACTTGGGCTGGCGGGCATTTTTCAGGTTGCAGGTATTACCGCTCTCGTGAAGAGTATTCGAGGGAAGGCTCTTCATGCACTGAAGCTTAAAACAATCCTGTCCACCACTGCTCAACAAGTGCCGGCCGCCTTGGGTCAGAACGAGATTGAAAGTGTGTGACAGCATCCTGATTAGTATAATTTTGTCCATGAGGTTGACCTCCCTGTTATGGCGCAGCTGCTATCCACGCAGGTGGTGGCCTGGTTGACGCGTATTGTGCAGCATACTCGAAAACTGTTCTATCAGTCGATGCTTTGGCGTTGCATGACATTCCCAACTTTAAATCTCAACAAAGCTTTACCATCACCAACGAAGGGGACCAAAGCTATTCCTTCCAAACTGGGCATTCCCCTGCGATTACAGTCAACACCTTCAAGCCAGGATCTCAGAGAGTTTCTACCACCGTCGAAACAGTGTCTGGCTCAGCTCAGGTACAAGTCAGCCCCGCAACATTCACTTTGGCCCCAAAATCGAGCCAAAACATTCAAGTCACTTTCACGCTGCCCAGTGGCTTGTCGCCAGAGCTGCTGCCTGTTTACTCGGGTTACATTTCATTAGTAAGCCCCCCCCCCAGCCTTCAATCGCGAATGTTACAAAAATAAATATGAGTAATAACGAGCGGCATCTCAGCTCTCGGACGCGGATTGCGAGCGACACACGCTGCCGTACTATGGCATAGCAGGTGTGATGAGGAATACCAAGAGTGTGTACTTTTCTTACTTCCACTGCCTTACTCCCCAACTCCTCCTTGACTCGGCTCCTCAGTCCTTGACACAGGTTTCGATACGGAACAAGCGGGAAAGCTACTCCCGCGCCTTACCGATGCCAACCGCGAGCCGCTGAAAGGTCCCGTTACCTTTGGGGCAGGCACCGGGATTGTTATAAGATACCGCATGGCATGTGCGTATTTTCTCATGATCTGCACATTGATATCTGCTGGCTGATGATCCAAGTTGACAAACTTCTCAGTTGGTTCGCCATACATGAGAATGGATGTCATCAGCGCAAACTCCGCGCTTACAAATTCGGACCCTTCGCCGGCTACAATGCAACCAATGCCCGATATCGGAACGACCTTTACCCTTTCGAAAGGTACTTTCATGGGGGCCAATCTGCTCGGGATGATCCCGACGAGTAACAGTACCTTTGTTCCCCGAACAGTGTTAGTAGTAGTTGCATCAGAACACATTGGGAGGTCTCAAGTTTGATCATATCTGTTGTTGCTGCTGAAACCATAGATCCACAGACACGATTGTCCTGCCTTGGAGCGGAACATTGATATCGCCTGGACAGACTCAATCATCTTCCGTCATCCCGAGTGGCTCCTATAAGATATTGCTCCGGTAAGCACTGAGGTCGCCATATTTTCCTATATCTGGCCGAGAATGAAGGTGTTGACACCGCCCACCTGTTTCGATGTTGTCTAGTGCCCTCCGAGTGAACGGCAATCCATTCACAGATGCCGACTTCGATTATTGGATCTCGCCGGTCATAACTGTGGCGGGGTCTCCCATGCTCCGTCAACCAGGCGTCCAGCCTCCAAGCTCTCCCCCAGGCTCCCAATCTCCAGTCGTTTCCCAAAGCAATCCGGCTCAAGTCGGCTGGCCCTACGCGTACCCGTCTCAAGCCGGCTCATCATTCCAGCCTAGCGGAGGCCGCGGCTTCTGAGACTCTCCCACATTGTCACCCTTCTTTTTACTAGGCATCTGATTCCGAACGCTCGCCCATACTTATCGTAGTAAATCGTGGTTTCGTAGTAAACCGTTGCCTTATCTTGCGGACCGGCGTACATAGTCGCGTCTGAACCAGGCGTACATTTGACATTCACTCTTTCATCTGTTCAAGCAAAGTAAAATAAATTCTTTCATCTTTTCTTTTATCTTTCATTCACAAATGCACAGTAATTAGCGAGCATCAACGGTGAAGTTCTTAGTCCTGTAAAATCTCTCAGTCTTCACAGGGGACCCTTTTGTCTCGCTATTTTGATGAACGCCCCCCTGTTATTGTAAATAGTTTGTCTCCCCACAAGGATTGTCTTGTTAACATTCTTCATCTGTCTCGTCATTTAACTTCTCATAAATACAGTTTCTGCTTCTTGACACCCTAGTATGGCACAACCTGCAACCTGCTGGACCCACCTGGAGTCACCTGCAACATGATGTGAGCACCACGAGACACTGTCCGTGTAAAAAAGGTCTTCCCTCTCTATGACTTATAGCTTGCCATACAAACATTCACAATCTGAATAACATCTTCCTATCCTGGACCTCTCCGCAAGAAATGACACATGAAAAAAAGAAACTCAAGCACCTGCATATGGTACAATTGGTATTTCCAGATGATAATTTTGGTATGAAAAATGTTAGTTTCATCTGCTTTGTCTTCCCCCACCAATCTCAAGTGATACCCTTTGAATGTTGATAAATATTTCTTATCCACAAATTTCCCCCCCCTCATTGTCACTATCATTAGTTCACTAGGATCAATCAGTATTGTTTAGGCTTGGTCATAATGCATTATTGATGACAAAACTGTTCTGGCAGATGCAAAATTAGACCAGCCCTTCATGAATGACAAGTACAGTGCACAGACATGTTGGTCAGTGGTTTTTTTCTTTCTGCACATGCAGCTCCACTCCCAGAAGCTGATATGTGGATATTCCAATTATCTTATCTCCACTTTCTACTTTGAAGATTTGTGGAATTTTAGTTAGAGTAAGACTTAAGGAATAGAACTGTCATGCTTTATATTCCCAATCCAATAGAGACAATGTACCTCACCAATAGGCTACAAAAATGTACACTTAGGCTATTCTGATTAGGAATTTGAAGTTTCATATAACACCATGTGATAAGCACATGCAAAAGTAATGCCAACTTCTTTTGAAATTAAGGCTGTTTTTCTTTTGGTGTTGAGATGAACTAATATGGTTCAAATCCAATGCAGTGCTCTTCAAATACTCTTGGACTGAAACCCTGTCCACACTGATTCTCAGATTTTAAGTTGACAATATTAAAGCCTAGAAATAGAGGGAAATGTGATTTCCATCACTTACCTGATACTTTCAGCCACTTTCCAAAAGTATATATTGCTTCATTTTTTCATAGGGTCTTTGACATGTGACCCACCAGTTTTGAAGGTGCGACCCCACAACACCAGGTATGGGTCACACCTTCACAACCTGTACTGCAAGGGTGAGTCAGGGTTGAAGTCTTTAAAATTCAGATTATTTTTCATTATTTTTTTGGTGGGTCAAATCAAAACATATTTGATCATAATAATATCTCTTCCTACACTATTTTTGGCACTATAACTGGCTTTCTGGATGTTTTTTTTTGTGGACTGAAAATCAATGCATTTTGGTCATTTTAAGTTTTTTTCCCACACTTTCAATATTTCAAAACAAAACAGGATAACTTATTTCAGGTGTAATGCAATAAATCTTTATTTTTTTTGGGGTGTCATAATTTTCTGATTTCATGATACCCCCCAACACGGGAGATTTATTAAACCTGAAATAAACTATCCCATTGTGTTTTAAAGTATTGAAAGGGTAGGAGAGAAAATTAAAATTACCACAATGCATTGCTTTGCAATCCACAAAAAAAAATGTTCATAAAGCCAGGTGTAGGGCCAAAAAAATTAAACATAATTCTTTTTGGGAAAAATAAACTTGACCATTGAAGTTTGCACCCTCAAGAGTATTGGAAAAAAATTATTATCATCACATATGTTTCAATTTGACCCCCCAAAAGAATTCATGAAAAATAATCTGAATTTTAAAAAATTAGACCCGCAACCCACCCTCGCGGTGCGGGTTTTGAAGGTGCAAGCCATACCTGGGCTTGTGGGGAAATCCAGTGGGTTGCACCTTCAAAAGTGGTGGGATGCAAGTTGAAGAACCTTTTTTGTATTTGGTGATTTGGTGACTCCACATGAATTGCCAGTTTATGTGAGGTTGAGGAATGTGCACACTGCAAAAAAAAACTTGCTCAACTGCCTGCAGTTGACATGCAGAAACTCCCAGGAAGCTTCTGTTGTTNAGAGATGGGATAAGGCATGGATATGTTAAGGAACCCCCATGGAGGTTCCATCTTTTTTTTTCCTGGTGATTATGACCATAAAAATGATCTTAAAGTTTCATACATCATTTTTTCTTCTCTCTCTCCAACTATTCTCTAACCAATTTTCATCTAGAGGTTAGTACTGTTTGGAAATCAGCATTTGCACTTGGACAGCCTCCAGTTTCAACATCTCAATTTTTTTAATATCTTGGAGGGTTCTGTTAGGCAAGTATTGCTTGCACCCAGCCCCTCCCTCCCTTCAATGCAAATCATCTGACTTTAATGTTATCTAATACTTGTATCATTGTTGTGAAGTTTGCTGATCTGCTCTAGCTAGAGGTTTTGCTTTTTTTTGGCAGATTAGCATTTGGGATTAACCTATGAGAAGGCTTGCTGACTCAGCATCTTCTCAACAATTCAAATTTATTTCCACTTTAATGTACGCATGTAAATTATGGTGGACAGGTACCAAGTCCCATCAGAATACCAGCCTTCCACAAAATATTTTCATAATATTCCTTACCAAGATCATCCCTCAAAAAATCCAGTGCAATAACTATATCATGTGGTCCTCTTATTTTGTATTCCAATCATTGTCCACCCAAATTTACTTTCCTCAATTCATCAATTCCTTTTCTGATTTTGTAAAATACATTTCTTCAGTTGTAATTCCAGATTATTTTGATCCAGAGATCTGAATTTCGGAATTCCTGTGCTATTAAATTTTAAATTTGGGAAAGATTTAATGTTCACCCTCTAAGCTGGTAAGCCCTACAGGGTTTTGTAACCAAAACAGCTTAGGCCTTCATGGTTGATTGGAAATTGGTCTGAAGTGCTTCTGAATAAATTGGGATTGAGCAGCTTCCAAAAGAAATTAGAAGTTCTCCAATAATTTAACTTGTCAGGTAACCAAGAAATTTGAGCTGATGTGGTGGAGAAAACCAAGCATGCATTTTACAAGTTCCTCTTTGAAAGAATGATGCCCAACACAATTCATAAGAGGAGGTTGGGGTAGGGAATTAAAATGTTATAATAAGTTTTTCAACTACAGAGTACAGCAGACATGTAAGAAGGAAGGTGCAGACATTTTCAAGAATCAAAAGGGGTGAGGAAGTTAAATTTGGAAATGAGTTTTATTTATTATCTTTTTGAAGACATTTAAAATTACTCATCATATAATTTTTTAATTACTCTACAAGATATAGGTGTCAAAATGGCCTCAGAATTCATTCAATTACAGTGATATTTCTGGCATGCAAGATTTTGGTTGCTTACTCAACATCTAGGTACCAAGAGAAATGTATTTTCACATTATTTGTAAAACCGGATGATCCCCCAAAATTCTGTTTGCTCTCAATTTATCTTATGTGTTCCTGATTCAATCTTTCTTTGAAGAAAAACATTTTATCAATTTGGTTTACTATAAGAACCAATTCTGTTTAATCCCCAACAATCAAACATGTCCGATTTGTATAAGAGAAGAATACATCCTGGGTGTATTAGGATGAAGTTATCATCAAGGCTGTTCTCATGGAAGTTGCATGAAAGTGATTTCTCTTAACTTGTTCATATACTGAGCTGATACCTTTTGTGTTTTACTTGTAAGTTGTGCACAATTTTAGCCTGATTCTTGGTGAAATTGGTCCCAATTTCAGGTGATATCCTCTGCAATTCAACTAATAATATTTTGTAACTTGGTTGAAACTTGGCTTGATGTCATGTTGAAAGAATATCAAAACTTCCACCAAGATAAAAAAAATCCCTTGGCTATAATGTAATCAAAGTGCTTTGAGGAATAGCCAAGTGGAAAAAAAAGTTTGATTATTTAAAACATGTTGTGCTTCTGTACTGACTGTTGTGCTGAGGACTGTAAGTCTACCATGTCACCATAATATACATCAGTAAATTATGTTGACCAGATGCCAGCTGAAGGCAGAGGGGTTTCATTTATGTCATTTAACAAAACACAAAGGCAAAAACTCAACACAGTAGCCTTGGAAGATTTGAAGACAGGATTGGGGGATTGTGTCAGAAAGAGGGCTCATCTTCCAAGGAGTAAATAGGGAGGATTAGCTTGCAGAGGATATTTGGTTGGCCTTCCAAGCTCTAGTGTTTCTTTTTGTGGGTGGGTGTTTGAGAGATCCACCCACCAACTGACCCAAACCAAGGTTTTTGCTTTTTTTTCAGCTTTCCCACTGCATTAATATCATGAATTGAAATGTCAGTTCATCTTAGAGCCAAGTTTCAGAGATGAATCAGGCAATTAAAACATATGCAAAGGTTTGGTTGGCTACCAAATTTTCATTTTTTGGGAGAGTTGTATGGTTTTGTCAAGCTTTCATGATTGGGGTTATTGGGAGGAATTGAGCCTGTTGATGTTGAATGGTTTCTTGTGGATGATTTTTTTCACAGTTATAATGGACTTGTATTGAGAAATTTATGGAGGCTCACTAGCAAGGCTTTTATCCATATTCTCATTTCAATCATAACATCAAAAAAGAATATCAAGGCCATCAAACAGTGACCATAGCTGATATGAATTATCAACATTTCACCACAAAAAAATGAGTCCTTGAGAATGAATCACATCATTTACCTTATATTAGTCCTTCACAATCTCTTGGAATTCAAATATAATTTCAAGGACAATTGGATGAGCAAAAGATATGTAAGATTTGTTAAGCAGGTGAAATAAAGATCTGGCTTATTCATACTGGAAGGATGATAACAGCTGGACTTGGGAAATAAATCAGGTTGATTATTGAGCTTGACATCAACGCAAGTTACAAACAACTTCATCCTGAGTTCAACCAGACTTTTAATGTACTTCAGACCAACATCCAAGAATTTACCAACAGTTTATTCAAGAACGTGATGTGAAAGAACTTGCATGGAAGTGCCATGGAAACAGCCCTGATTTCTACAAAAGTTAAATTTTTTGCCATTATACTCTATGGATAATATAAAGAATATTGGGTGAATTCAAGCCACAGTATCTTTCACTGCAAAAAAAAATTGCTCAACTGCCTGCAGTAGACATGCAGAAACTCACAGGAAGCTTCTGTTTTTACTCCAACCATTCTCCAAAAGTGATTCAACTAAGCTTTGATGCACAGTCACTGTGCAGTCTGCACAGTGACTGTGCCAAAACATCTAAATATGCAAACTTGTGGAGTTTGGATGGTAGCTTGGCTGGAGCATGCTGCATGTCAACTGCAGGCAGTTGAGCAAGTTTTTTTTTTGCAGTGGTGGACACTTCCAACCTCCCCAGACGCAGGGGAGGTGTCCCTAACCTCAGCTTAAGCGTCGCTAAATGTAGCGACACTTCTTAGCCAATTTCTTTTAGCTTTTCTGAACTTGAGCGCACGGCTTAACCCGGGATGGATGTGTGCGGTTTTTGGGTTAAGCCGGGTTAAAGTTCCCCAACCCGGAGAGTTAACCGAGCGCATGCGGACGGTCTTAAATATATGGTGATGATGATGAATTTTCTAGACAGGCTTTCAATTGCACCCACGAGTAGTGATGCCCCTGTTGGGGAGCGGTGGGCCCTAATGTGGATATCACTTGCACTGGTTGATCAGGCTATACGGCCATGACATCACCGGATTGTTGGATGGAAAAAGGGATCTCGTTTCGCATCTTGGCATTTGTGGGGAGGAAGGTGGAATGGTTTCATTTTGTTGTAAAATATTTATGTACATTTGTGCGCACATGGCTGTCGGATTACACAGCCGAATGAATGGCAACGCTCGGAATCGGCGCGCGTTCTGGAGGTGATGCTGTATGCATATAGGCTGCCAGCGAGTCGGGGGCTGCAATATTTCTTCCTCTTCCTTCCCGAAAGAGCCGAAATACTTCTTATCGCAATCAACCTCACACTCAAGCACACCCCAGTCCACACACCCTTCCTACTATTTAGTACCAATTCTCGTATCCCTCCCCACCAAGCTTCTTCCATTCACATCCAACAATGTCTGTCTGTCCTACCACCTCGGCTCCCAACCATCTGGCTAAGTACATGGACCTCCCCCAGCCTGACAACTTGATTCAGGCTGAGTATGTCTGGATCGACGGGAGCGGCGGCTTGCGATGCAAGACCACCGTTCGTCCCCCCTCTACTCTCCCATCTTTGATTGAGTGCCACATTCTCGCTGACTCTTGCTCTTTGATCGACATTGGTCCATTCCAGACCATGGACCTGCCAGCTTCTGGCCAAGTGACCGTGGCCGATTGCAAGGAGTGGAACTTCGACGGGTCGTCTACTGCTCAGGTATGTACGGATTTGCAATCTCCTTCCTCAATCGCCCATCGCTCCCTGACCGATACATGTATCCTTCTCTCTATATATACCAGGCCTCCGGTCATGACTCAGACGTCTTCCTCCGACCAGCAGCCGTATTCAAAGACCCATTCCGTCGTGGCAAGAACGTCCTGGTGCTGGCCGAATGCTACAACTCGGACGGCACCCCTAACAAGACTAACTTCCGGTTAGTAATCTCCTTATATAACCATCCCCATCCATTTGGCTTTCCAGCCAGGCTAACCTGATTCGATCATCTTAGTTACTCGTGCAAGAAGTCTATGGATGCCGCCGCTCAGCACAAGCCTTGGTTCGGGATCGAGCAGGAGTACACCCTGTTTGATGCCGATGGGGTCTCCCCTTACGGCTGGCCCAAGGGTGGCTTCCCCGGTCCCCAAGGCCCATACTACTGCGGTGTCGGTAAGCTCAACATTCGATCATATGCTTGACTTGATCTCAACAGCTTACCCACCCGCCAACCCCCAATTATTTCTCAAGGAACCGGCAAGGTGTTTGCCCGAGACATCGTCGAGGCTCATTACAGATGTTGTCTGTACGCCGGCGTGACCATCTCTGGTGTCAATGCCGAGGTCATGCCCTCTCAGTGGGAGTTCCAAGTCGGCCCTTGTGAGGGAATCGACATGGGAGATCATTTGACCATTGCCCGTTGTAAGTCAGATAACCCCCCTCCTCTCTCATTCCCTTCCGCTGGGTTGCATGATGACCATTATTCTTTGTTTTTCTAGTCCTCCTTTACCGAGTCACCGAAGACTGGGGAATCAAGGTCTCCTTCCATCCTAAACCGTTGTCCGGCGACTGGAATGGCGCTGGCGCCCATACCAACTACTCCACCGTGGCCACCCGTCAACCAGGCGGGATCAAAGCGATCCACGAATACATCGAGAAGCTCGGCAAACGTCACAATGAGCACATTGCCGTCTACGGTGCTGAGTATGTTGGGCCCTACATAAGTTCCTGTTTTCTTCTGTGCTGACCAGTCATTTTCTCTCCTTACATCAGCAACGACCAAAGACTTACTGGTCGCCACGAGACCGGTCACATCGGAAACTTCAGCTCCGGTGTCGCTCACAGAGGTGCCTCAATCCGTATCCCGAGACACGTCGAAGCTACCGGCGAGGGATACTTGGAGGACCGTCGTGTATGTCCCTTCCCAATTCTCCTCTTCCTTTCACCCTTACTGAGTTTCTTGCTCCCCCTCCTTTTTTTTGTGCCTCTGGACAGCCCGCTTCAAACATCGACCCCTATCAAGTGACGGGTATTATCGTTGAGACCACTTTACTCCAATAGACTGTTGGATGACGTCGAACTTCCTTAGCCTCTTAATCCCTCGTTATCATCTTGTGTTTCTTTCTAGACTATATTGAAATGAGAAGCAAACGTTTTGCACTGGATTATACAGTCTGCCCCCATCTTCATTCTCCCTCCTCCTCGCATCGGTTTGTATTCGTTGTTGAGTGGCACGCGATGCCTTGAATACTACATCCACTATCATCTTGATGGTCTCTGGGGCCTTCATCCTCGCATTATCACAACGTCATTTCCAGCAGCACTGCTTTGTACATTTCCTGAAATCGGCAGACATGGTGATCTGCCGCTTGCTTTTATGAAAGAGAGTCCTTCGGACGCGAGAATGTGGTCATATGCACTTCTGCCCGCACTCAAGGCTTCTCTCATCAGCTTCACGGGCAGTTTTATCCCCGCTGCTCTCTAGCTCTCCTCGCCTTCCCCTAGACTGCTCTACCCTGTGGCTGCCAAAGCAAACATCTCTATTCTTTGTTCTTCTCTCCATTGGTCTTACTGCCTTGTCTGCGCCTTCTCCTTCTCCCACCCCACGTATATATAAAAAGAAATCGGAAAGGTCGGGAAAAAAGGAGAACCATTTTTCCGTGACTCTGGCCGGGCTCGAACCGACGACAACATGCGATCTGAAACTATCCAGTGTTAAGCATGTGCTCTACCAACTGAGCTACAGTGCCAGTAATATTCGATGGTAGCCAAGCTCGCGCCGCGTATATAATCACGTAGAAAAAGACAAACACAGAGGTACCACACCAAACTAACCGTACAATTATGTAAATTTTCTTGTTTTTCATCAAAAGTGAAATAGTAAAAAGAAAAGATAATGTAAATTAGCAAGCAATTTTATGTACCTTCTTATTACTCAGATCACCATGCAAAAAGTGGGGGAGGGGTTGAAATCCCAGGATTCCATTTTTTTAATTTTTTTTGGTACTCCACAATGATAAAAATGAGCCACTTTTTTTGCTTATCAGGGAGTGGAATCACTTTCTACTGAGTGATGAGCCTGATTTGTTCATGGAATTATCCTCATCTCACCTGCCTTGTATTTGCCTCACTTTTGGCAAGGTGGGATGGATACTTCCAATTAAACCCAAAGATGATTACAGAAATAGGAATGAAATTTAAAGTGACAATGAATAAGTGGCCAAGAAGAAGAAAGAGAAAGCAAGTAAATCAATGGGTGAGTGCTGTTAATTAGATCTGAACTTGAATTTCAGTACAGATAGCATTGGGCTGTTATGATATTTGGCTCAAGTAGCATAGTGTAGTGGTTGAAATATTGGGCTGCCACCGCTGTAGCATTGGCAGCTCTGAAGAGCCGCTATTCTACGTCACCATGCACTACAGTGCTATCTATCAGAGAAACAAAATCTAGATAGCAGTTTAGTGATCTGGCCTTGCTTTTTGCTTAGCTCTGGTAGCATTAGTGGAAATCAGCTAACAGCAATGAAAAAAGTCATTTGCTCTTGGCTGATTTTCTCTAGGCTATAAAGAATTTGAGATTGATTTGATTTTATTACTCTAAAAAAAGCCAACACACTGAAGAGAAAAAATCAGATAAGAAAAAAAAAAGAATGAAGAAAGAAAATAGAAATAACCAATATTTGTCATAGAAAAGATTTGCAGAATGATTGGGCTGAAGACTTGAGGAGATAAGATGAGAGATATAGGGTGTGTAGACTGAAGAATTAAAATGTTAGTGATATGAGTTGAGGAACAGAATGTAGATTCAATCTCACCAGTCACACCAGGGCTGTTTCCATGGCACTCACATGCAAGTTCTTTCTCTTAACTAGGTCATATACTGAGCTGATACCTGTTGTGTGTTGGTTGTAAGTTGTGAAAAATTTTAGCCTGTTTTTTGGTAACTTGGTCCTAAGTTCAGTTGATATCATCTGCAATTCAACTAAAAATATTTTGTAACTTGGCATGATTTCATATTGAAAGCATAGAGAATCCTCCACTAAGATAAAAAAAAGCCCGTGTCTATGTTGCAATCACAGTGCTTTGAATAATAGCCAAGTGGAGAAAATAAGTTTGATTATGTGAAGCATGTTGTGATTCTGTATTGACTGTTGTGCTGATGGCTGTAAGACTGCCTTGTCATCAAACTGTACAGCTTTACTTTATGGTGAGAAGATGCCGGCTATGGGCAGAGGGGTTTCCTCTCTGTCATTTAAGAAAACTCAAAGGCAAAAACTCAACATAGTAGCCTTGACAGATTTGAAGAGAGGCTTGGGGAAGTATGGTAGCAGGAGTGGATCATCTTCCAAGGAGGAAAAATAGAGGATTGGCTTGCAGAGGACATTTGGTTGGAATTCCAACCTCTAGTATGTGTGTGTGTTTTTGGGTGGGTGTTTGGGATATCCACCCGCCACCAACTCACCCAAACCAAGGTTTTATTTTTTTATTCAGCTTTACCACTGCAGTAATATCATTAATTTCACCATCAGGTAAGTTGAGAGCCAAGCTGCGAAGATGAATGAGTTGATTAAAACATATGCATAGGCTTGGTTAGATACCAAATTTTTCTTGTTTGGGAGAGTTGTGTTGGTTTGGTTAAGCTTCTGTGATTGGGGTTGTCAGGATTGATTGCGCCTGTTGTTGCTGAATGGTGAATGGTGGATTATTGTTTTCACAGTTCTAATGGACTTGGATTGATTGATAAATTGATGGAGGCTCACTAGCAAGGCTTTTATCCACATTCTCAATGTCATCATAACATAAAA
>LAVV01015713.1:9524-19782 GCA_001263375.1 Puccinia sorghi
TCTTGTTGATGCTCATGTAATCGTAGGCGCCCGCTGCCGCAACTTGACGAAATGTCAACGGAGATTCCTCAAGATTTGGACACCAAACCCGCAAGCCCATCCAAGCCAAACAACTGTGAGAGTACTCCACAATTTTTTCTTCCACATGAGCAATACCGTGGCCAATGTTCTTGCGACCAATACCAAGTTGTTTAAAGGTCTGAATTTTGGCTTAGGGGATCATTGGAGGCAGACAAGAATTATCAGCCACATTCTGAATCTGCTCTGGGTCGGAGAATCGGGCATAGAACTCTCGCAAGATCTCCGGCTTTGGGGCAGGAGGGAAGGGCCGCTTCTTGCGTATAAACCCCACAGAATCTTGATGTGGGAATAGAATGCAAGCTGTAGAGAAGTGTGGATAGAGTAAGAAAGGAATATTTTTGGTTGAAAGGTTGATCTGTGAGAAAGAGACTTACCTTTGTTTTGTTGAAGTTGTGAGGAAGCTCTGCCATAATTACTTGATTGGGCTTCTTGGGCGTAATTTTCTTTGTTGCTGATCCAGAAGGGGTCTTAGTGGGTGCAATTGGAGTCGAGGTATTTGATTTGGATGTACTCTTTGGGGTGCCGAGTTTGGATGGTCCACTGATTGTGCACTTAACTGCTTTACCCTTGCTTGGTGGGGTATTCTTTGCAATAGTTTGTTTTTTTGAAGAGCTACTGTTAGGAGCTAAGGTGGAACTGTTTTGCTGATTGGTAAGGGATATATTTCCAAAATTGGCAAGGAGCTGACGGATAGTCTCATCTTTCTCCGTTAGAGCCTGTTGGATGGCTTGGAGACATTCAGATTGCTGATTCATCTGATTGGTGATAAACAGTTGAAATGAAGAAGATATTTCTTGGTTTTCAAAGTTGGAGTTCATGTTGGATCTTGTATTTGTGATATATTCTATCTCTTGTCTGTGTAATAGGGAATTGCAGCTCTTGGTTCTTAGGGGAATGGGAAGGAAAGGGTTTTATAGCTGAAGTCTGAGTAAAATAAAGGATGCGGAAGACAGGCTTGGGTTTGTGTCTGCTTGGTACCAGTGGAACACGTACATCAGATGAATTATCCATATCAAACAGCAGCCTACTCATGATTGGGTTTGTAGTCCAGATTTGATCTTTGTTTTACGCACATACTTTACATAAATTAATAAACATAGGTTGCTTGAAAGGAGGTGCGGCACTGCCATGATTCAATGCATCAGAAAGAGTTCTGTTTGTTGGCATAAGCTATGCATGCACCACATTGATGAGCTGAGTTGAGTACATTCATTATTTGGTGACAAGTTTCTTCGCAGGAGGAACTAATTTACATACTGGTTTCCCTCCAATCTCTGCCGTGCCTCAGCACCATGTGCTCCCTGTGGCACTTGACAGGCAGGGATTGGTTGATAGGCCATGGACACCGGTGTTCTGTAACAATCATGTCCATGGCTAGCCAACGGACATGATTTTATTTTGTGACAGGCAACCTTTCACCGGCGCAAGGTGATGTTTTTCCCGCGCGGGGGTAGGATGGCAAACGTCGGTGCGACGTGAAAAAAAATACGTCACCCTTTTGCGCGCTGTGCATTGAGCTAAGTACGCATTGCTAATGTGTTGGTTTGTGGAGTACATCAGTTATGTACAGCTTGTGTGTGGTGTTTTGCCTCCAATCCTGTTAGGAAGTCTCACATGGATGGGTTAGCAAATGTATATCAAGCAGTGCCTAGTTTGATACTTCAACACCATCGGCCGTCGACAACAGAGCATCAGCTGAATCTCAACGCTTGTTTCCGGCCATTTGCTAGCACGAAAAAAAAGTTTGTGCGAATCCGTGTTCCGTCTTTTTTCTTGGTTGAAGGAGCGGGAATTTCTTTTAGACACCCAAGACTGGCAACGGTGCTGAATTGATCTTAGTAGTACATAAGATAATCCCCATTCTCCTTTTTTCACTCCGCTTGTGACTATTGTTCCGTCAAACATGACCAAAAACTGTTACTTGAAAAATGTATGAAAATACAAATGAAAATATGTTGCAGTACAATTGGCATTCAAATACCCCTCTTCAAAATCCAACTGCAGTGGTGCTTCCACCCATGTCTTGTGTGTGTGTGTGTTGGTCGGAAGAAAATAAAGAAACGAGATGAAGCGTCAGATTGATGAATGATATAAATCTGACCAAACACCAAAAAAAAGAAGAGGGTTAATTTAAATACCATAGTATCGATCCTCAAAGTCTTTCAGACGAGGGTCATCATCCCAGTAGACGATCTCGGTGGGATCTTCCCATTTTTGGACGTTCTCAGTGGGCCTTAAGCCGGGATCTTTCCACTTCACGTCTGCACAAATGGCCGTGTTTCCACCTCCCTGTGCACAAGTTCCATAGGATCAACCGATTTCATCGATGCGAAAAACATGTAAGAGAACTCTCTGGATATTAATTTAGTCAAATTTCTTACGTGCAAAAAGGGCTGGAGCCCTCTTTCTAATGCTGCTCGTCTCCGCACCGGCGCTGGCGCTTCTATGATCGCCGCTCCCGTTTCATCCGCGTTGGCCATCATGTCCGCCTCAACTCCATAATCCATCTCAGTTTCATTGCCCGTCAGCCTGACGTTCACTGTTCGAGTTCGCTTAAATCTAAACAAGTTCCAAGAATAAATGAATAAATAAATAAAACCCCTTTTCTCTAAGTTAGTCCCCCTCAAATGATGAGTTCACACATGATTATCAATCGAAAAATACCGACGTTGTGCCCCGGCTTATTCCGCTTGGGATTTGTTTAAGTAAATTCATGTGAATGAAGAGTGCTGGAATAACAGAAGGTTCATCAAGAGAGCGTCAGCTTTTGCCAAGTGAATAAACGGCAAGTTCACGTTACTCACGGCGACCCATGACGTCATGTTGCAACATGGTATGTCCGCAATATCCACTAAGAGTGTTCCATGAAAGGCCGGCAGCACCGAGATATCTACCGGGCAAAGCCCAGCGCTTCCGCAGCGCCAACATGGCATACCGAAAGACATCCTTATCACCATCCGAGATCTGGAACCAGTACTTCCAGTCTTTCAACATAGATTCCGCCAATAGCAACACGTCTAGATGCTTCGATTTGTCTATCAACATCTGGCCCGCTTCTTGCTCCCATTCATCCCTTAACGTCAAATTTGACATGCACACTATATCAGCCATCAGAAAAACCTAGCCCCATTTCCTTCATCTTCCCAACCTTGCACTTACCGACATTGTGTTCCGATCAGTAGCCACACTGGAACATCCGCGTGTGTCTTCCAGTAGTCTATGAATCCAAATTGAACACCATTCAAACAATTGAGTTTTATTAGTCAACTCGTTTTCTGAAAGGGTTTATTTTTATTATTGCTTTGAATCATATTTAGAAGTGAGGAGAAACCAATCTTGCGGCGAACCTGGCCAAAATAAAGCTCCTAATTTCTTGTAGCCTTTAGATTCCCAAAGTGATTCAAGCGTTCCTGGTTCTAGCACGGCGGGTAAATTGTCACTATTTTTTACGCAGAAGAAAAAAAATCAGCAAGTTGATCATCGGCAGACGAAGTAGAGAGTTGTAGATATCTGGAGGGAAGGATGACCTATCGAGATACAGAGGTTCCCGGAAAGAACAAGCGACTAGCGCAGACGCTTTGATGTGCTGAATATGGTACCAGTGGTGAGGAAATATATTAGCGAGAGGGCACTTCTGTGAAAATAATGAGCGAGAAACACATATATTGTAACCAAGAGGACATCATGACTTAACGAAATTCTTGTTCCGATGGATATCCTTTTCGGCCCATCCCACAGTCATAAACTTCACACCCAGATCCTCCATCGCCTTACGTGTATCTGGGTCAGGTTTTTCCGAGGGAAAACTGAAGACCTCAATGCGTAATGGGCACTTGAGGTGCTCTCTCAACATTCTTACGGTCAAGAAGACTCGGGAGTATGTGTCCTTTTGTTGGGGATGCCGAGAAGAAGAAGAAGTAGATGGCGCAAGACTCAATTGATTTGTCTATTTTTCTTTAGGGGGGGGGGGGGGGGGGGACGAATAAAGAAGTCCATCACAAAAGCCTTACCACGTTCCCGGCCGTGAAAACTATTCCTCTTCCGTGGCCGTAGTTCCCTTCGTCCATCAAACCGGATCTTTCAGATTCCTCGAGATTCCGGATCATTTCTTCCCGCTTGTCTCGCACATGAGTTGAGTTCATCGTTGCCCACATCAGGTGAGCCCTCTTATGGTTTTTTTTTTTTTTCAAAAATGTGAAAAATATGATATTAAGATTATTATAGATTTGGGTTCAGTTGAGAAAGAAATGCGAACTCAACCTTGAGTAAATCATAGTTGGCATTCTTTCCAATTCGGTCATCAGGACAAGTTTGGAGATTGAATTGTACCCATAGAGCGGGTTCAGGGATGGGTGCAGCTCTCCAAACTTGAAGTCTTTGGTGAAGCTTAGCGTGGAGTGGTAGGGGAGGTGTCGGGGATTGCCATTCAGATGGACTGGTACCTCTCAATGAATGAGTCAGTTCACCCGCTATTATATGATGGTACTTTGCAAGCCATCTTGAGGACGATGGTAATTGCCAAAAGGACCATTTTCGCCAGGATTTAGTCGATGATGGTTGGTTATTCGATTTCAGTTGTCGGTCTTTCCCTCTGATTCTGAATGGCACGACTCGATGATGTTCTGACAGCTCTTCGTTTCCATTAGGACGATGATGATTTGCAGGCCTATTTGTAAGACCAACTTGATCATCCTGCGAGTTGATAGAGTTCAGCCGATAGATGAGAAAGCAAAACGAAATCGAGAGGAGGATGAAGTATTTCCTATTACGACCGGAATAGAACGAGCTGGACATGGTTGGTTTTCTCAGGTTGTGCTGTTGATCGGCGTAAGCAGAATCCTTCATGCTGTTGGGTGGCAGCATCGTATGCCCTTTGATCTGAAGCTGGGTTGTGGTTTGAAAAGTCCTTCTAGTTGATCTGGGGGATAGTCAACAGCTGGGGAAGAATTGCTAGCACCAAAGGGGCGATATGCTTGGACTAAGTCCCTTTGCTTTCGCTCCGTCTTAGTCTTAGTCTTGTTTTTTTGTTATTTTCAGTGATTCCGAGTGGGATGCATACTTTCATCAGCAAGCTTTCAGACCCCACGGACAATATTTATGGGGTCATCCGGCACGACAGCCTCATGAATGGTCTGACCCACACAATCCGCCGACGTCTCATCTTACATCTCAGTGACCCGACTGCCACTTCTACTCGGTCATGTTCTAGCACGAAGGAAAGTTTTTGTAGGGGAAGCCGCTGCGGTTGACTTGCAACAACTCCCAGTAGTAAACACAATTACAAGGGCATGGTTCATGACGGTCGAAGGGATGTCCCCTTGCACGATACAAGCTCGAATGGGAATCCACATATTGTGTTTCTCAAAAAGCTTGGACCGGGCGAGTTTTGTTTGTTCTTGTGAAGTAATATGTGTTGATTTCCTTTGTTCGTTGGTTTTATGTGTTAAGTCGTGAGAGAATCCAATCATCATATCTGCCTCTGCAAACGAATGATATCTGCCTCTGCAAACGGCTTTTGCTTGTTGGCCAGGTTCAAGCAGAATTGTGGAGGATTAAACAAAGTCATATTCAGACACCCAAAGTTTACTGCTGTGATCCAGTACAGTCCTTGAGTGCAGGCGGTCACCAACAACAACTTAACGGATGGCCAGGCCAAACTGGGGCAGCTGCTGTGTCAACTGCGAGGCAAACACCCCGAACAGGAAAAGCCGGCCAAAAACTCGGATTTTTCTACATTCTACCATTAGGGGGTATCAAATATAACAAAATCCACCTTTAAAACCCATTGATTAGAAATCATCAAATCCACAATTTCTAATTGACAGATTTCCAAAAAAGTGTAGCTAAAATCACAATGGATTTCAAAACCAAAAAATGACCCTGTTTGGCCACCCCAAATCGTCATATTTTTTTTTCCGTGGGATTATTACAATGTGGGGACCGGATCCCACCATCTAGAGCAAGATGAGCAGTGATGACGATAAGGTTGAGATTCTAATTTCTAATCCCCCCGGGGGGTACAACGGGTAATCATAGATGTAACTTTATAGATCTACATGTCTACTTGTGTGAGTTATTGTGTAAACATTCCCCCCACAATGACAAACCTATAAGAACCATACTTAGAATGAAGAAAAAAAATAAAAAAATCCCTAATGTGATAAAAATGAAGAAAATAAATAATAAAATGAAATGAAGCAAAAAAAAAAAAAGGAAATAGTACAATAAGATAAAACTTGGATTAAAGATGAAATATGAAATATAGAACCAAAAGAAATGACCAATTTGCGCCTTGAATGCCACCGTCCCCAAGAAAAAACTGAACCTGTATGTGTAGTCTCCTGGTTACAATTTTTTTTTTCCAATTCACAGGGTGGCTGAGTGAACTGCTAACTAAACTACCCCCCAGTGAAAAACACTCCAGATCGTGGGTAGCAAAAGCAATATCAGGCCTTGTTCCTTGAGCAATGTACAGAAGAGTTCCAATAAAGGATAAATACACCATGTCTGACATTGAGGCAATATTTGATAGAAATGATGTATCAACTTAAGGAGTGGCCGCAGTCATGCCGGATCCGTCCTCAGCCAGTAATTTTTGGATGAGAGCAGGTTGTTGTAGTCAAAAAAAAAATCAGAGGGTGCTGCTCAAATTTGAATACCAACTAGGGAAGTAACTTCCTCATCCCATTTGACCGTGACTTGTCCTCCAATGATTCCCTTCAGCCACACCATTAGATGCACCGAGTTTGCCACAAGCAAACCATTGTCAACATGGATCTATAAAAAGGCATGATTGTTGCCGTCTTTTAGGATGTATGTGCTTGAGTCCTCCGCGCTATCCTGAAACTTAATTGCCCCCAGCTTACTTTTTAGATGTAACCACCAACACTGCCTGGCTTGCTTTGTCCCGTACAGAGCTTTCTTTAACTTCCAAAATTTCCCGGGTGTGACGGACCCAGGGGGTGGTCAAACATCATCATCAATATTTCTATGCAAATATGCCGTCTTCATGTAGAATGATGCAATGGGCCATTTTCTCTTAGCCGCTGTGGTAATCCTGTTTTTCACCTACACTATAGCAGCAAACCATCAAGAACTCAGAAAATCACTCTAAGGACCCCAGAATCAGGATCAGAAGCCCAAACTACCCCAGTTTACCCCCTTGCAGCATGGCTTAATCCCCACTGGATCTCAAGAAATTCAACCTCCACAATTTTATGGGACAAATGACACTTGGCCAACAGAGCAGAAGACCCCAAAAATCAAACTTCAGCAAGTATCCCACCCTTTGGACCCCTATGGATCAGACTTGGTTCACACCCTTGGAAAACTCCACCATTTTTCTACCATTTCTTCTATGACAACAACATGGATCTGGTGTTTGTACATCTTCCCCCCCATCACATGATGTGCCTCTGTTGTATCAACCTCTCCCCTCACTATGGAGGAAGATCTGCTTGCTTCCCCCATACTCTACAGCCAGTTGTTCTGTGCCAAGAGGCCTGCCTTGCTCATTATAAAAGGACCCTCTATTTGTAGCTTGTTTCCCCATGGTACTTAACCTATTAGTATTCATCACCTATCCAGTACTCATTCCAAGTACTAACCTTAGTCATCCAGAATAGTGTTCTTAGAAGATCTACTATTATAGCAATATTATCAGTAAAGTTTATCCCCCCAGTGTCTCTTTAGTTAGCAGATTCACTAGTCATCCTCCCTTACCCCCCTCCTCAAGACACCTCCATCCTCAGTGGGTCAAGACTAGACAAGTAGTAGAACTTAACCCAACACTAGAATCAGTACTCACCATTAATGTCACACTGGTTGCCACCACCGTCATGGGTGCCGCCGCCATCGTCCTTGGTATTGACTGCTTCACCACCACCGGCTTGAAGGAGTTCTGGCTCTTAATCCTAGGCTTTGGTGCCCTCTTACCCTTTCTCACCCATTTCCCCTTCACCATCACCATACAGGGTATGTGTCTTTTCTCTTCTTCCTCTCTTCCAAGAAAAACATACATGCATATAACTGCTTGTTGGGGATACTGTTGCAGCTGAGCTGGGTGTTATGGGTTGATGGGTGCATTGGGGCAGTGGAGGTTGCTTGACATGATCTGGAAGAAAATTGACAATCTGAAGCAGCTGGACACAGACCGGAGGATGGAAGAGGAAGTGCTGGCATAGCGGCAATTGATGGCCCTGAATGCGGACCTGATCAAGATGTCGGAGTGACGGCACACCAAGGATGGAGAAAGTGTCACAATGGCCTTGGCCGGCATTGGTCCCGCTAGACCTTAAAGCTGAAATGCTATTGGCTATCGCCACATTTGCTTCCCCTGGTAACAAGATCAGTCCTGACATTGCTTGCAAGTGTTGGATTACACTTGACCATAGTCAGATCTTATCTACAAGTTCATGGGATATACCTGCTAAGGCACTACTGGGGCGCTTTCATTGACCATGGTGAACTGATTAGGACAGTCTTACTAGCCGAACTGGAAGAGGACAAAGCATCCAGTCAAGTCTACACCGGGTCAACAGCTTTTGTTTGTCTGTGATTATCTTTGATACACCCGTCAGCACACCGATCACCTGTTGAAATGGGCAAAGATTTGGAGCTGCACTCTATCCCACAAAACCTGGGGGTACCATCACAATCTCCAGGCATAGAACCTTCTTGACAGTTTGTAGTTGATGGAGAGAGATGTCTCACATCATACAAAATCAGCCCTTTTCTAGCGACATCAATGCTTTCGAATGCCAACTCAGGAAGTGTTTCAGCCATCAAGAAATTAATATAGTGAATTAATTCTTGTGAGCAGCAAAACAAGATTATATTCCAAATGTTTTGCCTCTAGCATAAAAATACCATATAGTCTAGTGGTTATGTGTCAGCTATGTGTATGAAACTTGGGGTATCCAATGGATGTGCCAAGTAATATCACTGTGCTGAAAGTTAATTAAAGCAGAAATTACTCTCTGCTACCTAGTATAATTATATACTAGTTAAACTCTGGTCCCCTTATGGCCTCAATTACAGAAGGCTCAAGGTAGGATAAAACTTCTTTAAAGTCCTCTTACTTGATATACAAGTGAAGAAGATAGAAGTGACAGCTGAGCTGTTCTTATATGAATAGAGTAGTTGGCAAGCACTTGAACTGATTGGCTACTTGTCAGAGGTGGTAGTCTTGCAGCAACTACTTTTAAGGAACTAGAGAGTGCTCTTTAAATGGGGATTTTAATGAGTCAAGCTAAGTTCCAGTGGTAAAAGGTTGGTGATGGGGAGTGGAAACACTACTCTAAAAGTAGGAGGAGGGAATTTACCTTGTGTACTAATGTATGCAGGGGTAAATCACTGANGATACTTGACCCATTCGTGTAACTCTCTCCCAAACAACAGTTATTAGCCAGGAGGTCAGCCTCAACAGCACCCATAGTTCAGCTTACACTTTTACTAGTTGTAGCTGTCTATTTCCCCTCCAAGCTCTACTCCCCTTAGAGTAGTTCCACACTGCTATCGTAAGAGCCACGTGTAACGAAACACAAGTAGGAGTAGGTGCAAAAATGTCAGAATAACTCACACCCTTCATTTGTCTATGGCCACCCACAATAATCCAAGCTTTTCTCCTCCTCAAAGCGCCTTGCATCATCCTTTTTGTCCCTAGCAGCCAACTCAAACTTAACATGAATTTCTTGTCCCTGGGTGGATCATCCTGCACGTGCACCTGATGATGTTGAAGTGACACTATTTCCTCCTCCATGGCTACCTTCCATTCCTTCACGTCTGACAAATTTACCGCTTCCTTGTAAGACGGTGAGTCTGATCCATGGGGGTCCCATGCTTCCATAACTGCCACGGGTGTCTTTCTCATCCAAAAAATTCACTAAAAACAATTCCCCAAGTCTTTCACAATCAACTGCCAATACAACAGCCTCACGATCCTCCAACGCAGACAGTGAATGCGCCACACGAATCACCGGAGCTTCATTGCATCGGCCAGTGTGGTAATTCCAAAGGACCAGCACACACAGAAGGACCTCAAGATGAAAAAAAAAAAACAGGAATATTAACTCAGAATCAGATTCAGCGCTCAAAACAACCCTAGGTCACTCCCTTACAAGACACCATAAAACTCAACACTTTTCAAGAAAAACAGCTACAAAAAATTTATGGAACA
>LAVV01015714.1:7999-31007 GCA_001263375.1 Puccinia sorghi
ATGAAAGTTTCTCACAAGTGGTCTAACAGTGAGTATTCCTTTTGTTCATCCTCCCCTCCTATTCATTTACTGGAAACACTGATAAACCCAGCTGAGATTGCACACAAAGATCCTATTTAGGCCCATATACCAACTATTCACCACTGGGGGCATTCTCTCACCTCCACTGGATCTTGAGATATTGTTGAGTTTTCAACTCTTCCCTCTTTCATCCCCTTTCTTTATTCTTTCCTAAGTCATATAATCTGGTTTCATTATAGTCTGAAAGTAGTGAGTCATGTACATTACACATCAAATTAAGCATGCCTAATTGGCCTCAGTCACTAGCTGAACAATGACTTTCTTATTCTAGTCTTATCTCGTTGATGCAGCTCTTTTATTGTATTTAATCCTTTCTCAGCTTAAAGACCTTACCCAGTGTGGGTGTTCTTGGAGTCTTAAAATCATGTGTTTTATTCTTTATAATCCAGCCAACCATTTTTAGCTCTTTAATATTAATTATTAATTTTTCTTCCCAAACCACATTTTTACCATCTTTCACTTAGGCTATATATTTAGCCTAGTTAGAAGTAAATCAAAATCATCAGTTCTCCACCACCTTTTTCCACCAAACAGATCTTTTCCAGCAAGATTTTCCCATCTCATTGCCCCTTCAAATTTTTCTCTGATTCAATCATCAAAAGTTTTAACAGCTATCTCCATGGACCACTCATCATGTAATGAATAAATTTAAACAGGAAAATCATGGTGGTCAATCATCAAATACAGGCTTACTCCAGTCACACAACATTCCTGTCCAAAAAATGGCTTGGTTTAGTTGATATGAGCAGTCCATCTGAGCAGAACAAAACCGTAGTGATGTTTTCTGGATGATATGTGCTGATTTATATCCAATCTCTCTTTCAGGTTTAGATACAGCAAACCCATACCCAAGGCTTCCATTAAAAATCAAGAAAATCATTTATATTTTATTGTTCTCTGAGTTACACATATAAAATAAATGAGGTGTGTTATAGTTATGTTGTGATTTTTTCATTATAAAAGTTGAAAATGCAACTATCTTCATGTGTTAGGACTGTTCTGGGGGAGTGGACTGGGTATTCTGGGTTCTGAGTCTTGATGGTAGATTGCAAGAATCTACAAGGTTGGGTGAGGATGTGGAACCTCACCCTGAGTTCAAGTTTGTGACATGTGGAATGTCACGAATCCAAACTCAGGCAACTCATCTCTAAGTACAACACCACAAAATACAAGACACATCACACCACACCACACCACACCACATCAGATCATAACACATTGTCCTTGCCTTGAGCCAGGCCAGCATTGTGTTGGCTTTTCCAAGGTTGTGTTGAGCAACTCTGGTGAAGGATTACAAATGCTGGAGTTGTTATTGAACTTACCATTGCTTTGCTGGGGGCCATTATTACACCGCTATGGGCTGATAATACATCAGTGTCCCAAGCCAGCTGCAAACCTGTCCACATGACTTTGATTTAGGGTTGAGTAACATCAACTGTGTCCCATTCAAGATGGGGAATGGACAATGCTACCTTGCTGCATGTCAACCAAACATTGGGCTGAGATTGTAAGGCGCTTGAACCTATATAAAATTGGTTCAAGCTGTCCAATTTCATGACAGATACGGCCATCCAATGCAACTATGTTTGCGGTGAAGCAGTGTGGTTCTGCTGCATATCAGGGAATGGAAAATAACAAATAAGGTTTTATCTTTATGATATCTAGCAGAATAAGATTATAAAGAATTAAGGTGTGGGCTTTTATGGATTTTCACAACTCGTGGAATATCAGGTATGGTGATATTATCTCTGTGGCTGACAAAGGGGATGTTCCAAATTTCCAGTTTTTTTTCAGCAGATATATGAAAAACAAAATCCAGAAAACACCAGAGATAAGTAACAAACAGGGGCCAGAAACCTCCAGCAGGTGAAAAAATTGAGAATGAAGAAGAATGCATCAAAAAAACTGATCATTGGCCTCTGCTTGTGACCTGGGTCCCAAAGGCCCTGAAACACAAGGGGGGATGAAGAAGTATTCTTCTCATTACCACATCCCAACGCAAATTGATGTATGTGCATGTGCTGTCTGGATAAGCTTATATTATGTATTTAAATGCTGTAAATACATAGTATATCTTAAGTACATAACACACTCCTGTAATCACATACTATCACCAGACCCAAAGTGAAGGCAATGTACACACATTGCCTTGCCAGGTACAAAGGAGCCGCTTTGTACCTAACAAGGCAATATGTACATGTTGCCTTTGTTTTTGGCCTGGCGATCGCTCTACAAGCATGGTGTTCCAAATCCCCGACTTGAATAATTTAAAACCTTTCTTTGGTGCGTGCCAGAAACTCATGAACAATACTTATGGATTCTACCCCGCCGTCACAGTCCAAAGATGTGTATTACAAGGCTTGCGGGTACATTTGTGCCTCCAATGATTCACTCCGCATTCTTTTTTTGTTTCTCAGGCAAGGTGTAGTCTGGCGTGCATCACGCGCACTGCACTTGCGGTAAAGCAACTCATAGTGATTGTTCTCGAAGAGCAAACCTGGAGCATTTGAATCAACATCGCGGGAGCCGTAGGCGAGGAAGAAAGGACGATCGGAGGCAAGAGAGAGGACGATGATTTTTTTCCCGAAGACTCGCGCGGCGGCAGCGAGAGTTTGCTCGACGCCCCATTCGCCGTTGGCGCTTTGTCGAGCCGCGAAGGTGTGGCCAGATTCGGAAAGGGACTCATCGTATCTATGGCTGTTATCATTTATCTCGCCGACGATCAAGCGCCGTACGGCTTCATGAAGACTTTGGTCCCCATACAACAGATGCGCTAGGGCCCGGTATTGACAGTTCCCATCCCCTTTTATAAACTCACGTGTCGCAACAAATTGCGGTAGATCGTAAGCATTGAGGTCAACAGTTTTGGCCGTTTTCGGTGGTCTTGTGGAAATGCTGCGGGCCTCGTCGTCTGCTGTTGGAGCGGTATGAGACAAGTCCCCGGAAGTCCCAGCTTCTTCATCTCATGAAATCAATTATGGCATCAAAGAGGCATATCGATTCAGACATACTTTCCTGATTAAACCGTTATTTCTGTTTTTTTTTTAGGGGGGGCAGCACGCTGCGTCTGAGCGCCTTGGGAATGGCTTTCAATCCGCAAACTTACCTGCAGGATCCGATTCGCTGGAGACAGTGGAGTCAGTTGGCGCGCCAGTACTAGAGCTGGATAAGCGACCAGACGAGCCCTCGTCCATATTTTTGCTGGGACCTAGTGCACAACATCATGCGCAATGGGATAATGATCATTTTTTTCCCACAAGTAAGCGTCATTTTCATCCTGGAAATGTTAAGTTTTGTTTTGGGGGGAGAATCATCATTTTGGGTACCTATGAATAATGTTTCCACCCAGCCATACAGCTTGGATAGCCAAGTCGGTTTGAAGTTATCTTTATGGCAGGGGACTGGGACGACGTGATCTTCAGCTACAAATGGTAAGGTCAAGAATGATGCGATAATTTGATGTGATTAGTCCACATCCAAGGAAATTTCATATTTTCCTGTTTTTTCTAAACGAAAAGCATGAGCTACCGGAATGGGATGAATAATCTTGGCCATGGTCGGCATCGACGCCATCGGGGCGTAGCAAGTGAAAGTTCTTCATTTGGTGCACCTGAGAGTCCTCAATCTCCCGATTTCCAGACCAGTCCCCCAGGTCTGCATACAAAAAACGAGAAGCTAGAGAACAGAAAAAAAATCGGTAGAGATTAGGAATGACATTGCTGAGCGGAGTAGCTGGCGAGAGCATCAGCAATTGCTTCACCGGATATTGCAAGGCGCAAGAAAAACAGCCAGTAGAGACACGACCCAGACCATGGCCAACGGATGAGGGTCCTAGATCGAGTCATAGTCGGGTCTCTTGGCTCCAATCTTACTTCGAGGAGGCACTTAAAATAAACTCTGTAATCAAGCGGCGTCGTTGGACTTGATCATGGGCTGTTGGACTTTCGGCAAACTTCCCTTGAGGATTGATCGCAATTAGAGGTTGTCATGTCCTGTCACCGGGTCTGCCGGCGCAGAGTAGCTGGGCAGGTGCACCCCAGCCCTACAAGACCCATGCCTCAACCCCGGTGGCAACACCCGACGGGCTCGAAGGCATACTATAGAACGACCCATGGACGCCCAACGATCAAGATGACGGGGCTCTTACGGTTCCATTCTTCTTAATCCTTCCTCACACTCGTTTGCACGGTCTGTAAGCCCTTCGATTATCCTTGAAACCGTCGGCACAACCATCATGCCGACGGTATTATCCATGTGTCATCCTTCATACCATCACCGGATTTCTATTTCCGGCAGATGCCTCTCTGTCTTGTGTCCCCCGTTCTCCTACCTTCCCAGGAGCGGGTCCGCGGTCCCCTAAGTGACGCACAAGACAGGGCGTATGTAACGGGGCTCGGTACAGGTTTGCTAAATGAGGCCTAGTGGAGGGTCACGGAAGAAGGATGGTGATGTTATTTCTTCGAAAGAAAAAGGAAAGAGAAACAGCTGGGGGAAAAAAACCCCTTAGAGAGGGACTCTTATGAGTCCCGTACAGATCAAAAGAAAATCACAACACATGATGTATACAGGAGTATCTGTCTAGGATGCAAGCCACCTCGGCTAAAGAGTGAATAGAAAAGAAAACTAATCGTCGGGCTAAGCCCATCTCGTTAAAAGAGTGCATGAGCCTCCTGTGTTATTCAGGAGCTCATGNAACCTCACCCTGAGTTCAAGTTTGTGACATGTGGAATGTCACGAATCCAAACTCAGGCAACTCATCTCTAATACAACACCACACAACACCACACAACACACATCACACCACACCACACCACACCACATCAGATCATAACATCATGCCCTCATAGATCAAATTGGTTAAATATTCAATTTGAAGTCCTCTCAAATTGTAGAACTGGAATCAGTGAAGATTTTCAACCTCAGAACAGAAGCAAACAAGCACCACCAGATCACCACAGGACTTCAAGGACCCTCACTGATGAGTCATTTTTCCATCACACAGCAATCATCATTAAGTCTCTTTTCCTCAAATTATCTTACAAATCTGTCAGTTTTTCTTATCATGGGGTGATCTCTGAATAAACCCTTACTTATCATCTCTTTCTCAACTTCTCTCTCCTTTCTTGTTTTAGGTGGTTGATTCTTGGAACAATTGAGGTTTTACCAGGACCCTCCACTGAATTATCCAGAGGAGGCTTGTGATTACTAAAACAATTGGGTTGATTAATAACTAAAACCAGGATAGCTAAAAAGAAACATGATCAGAATATAAAGAGCCAACATGAAGAAAGAGAAACTAAGAACAAACAATTTTTGGAGACAGGAGATAACAAGGAAGAGAGGAAAAAAGAGTGACAGTTGGACAGGACTGTAGATCAGATCTAAATGAAGAGTAATAGGTTAGTTGAGCTTTGAGGTTTGAGAATGATTTGAGGAGACAGGACAGACAAAAAACTGACAGGGACAACGACAGAGAGAAAAAGAGAAAGAAAGAGAAGAGAAATGAGAAGGAAGAAGATGACAAAGGATAATTGGGATTGTTGAGAGTGATGAGAGATAATCGAGTCTTGAGGGAAGATTGATTGAGTGTTGTCGAGGATTGAAGATGATTAAGGTTGAGAATCAAGGAGTTCAAGAGATTCAGTCAAGTGAGAAGTGAGGTGTCACAGCACATTAGCACGCTTGTGTTATTCCAACAATTACACAGCTTATTTTAACCTTTTTGAATTTAAATGTTTGAGTAAATTGTAGAAGGATATCAGAATATGTCCTCCTTTCCTTCCCTCTAGCCTGATCATTGTAATTTCTTTGTTCATGAAATAAAATCAAACAAAAACCCTAACATTGTGTGCTGTAACCACCCAGCTAGAGGCAGAGGCTCACACTCCCTATATACCATTTAGCTCAATTTGATTGCTGAGGAAAATCCTTTGATGGTATGAAATTTACTAGAGTTGGCTCTAGCCAAAAATAATCCAAGATGAAAGGACCTATTAAATTGTTAGGGAAGGCTTAAGTGTCCCCTTCAACATCAAAAATAGGAGAGCCTAAGGTCTTTTGAGTAGCCTAAAATAAGATTTTCCAAGTTGTGGGTCCCTAAACCAAGAGCAAATTTTGAATGATAAATGACCACAGTTTTGATCACTGATGAAAAGAAGTGAAAAGAGAAAAGAAAATGAAGGAATGTTGCTGGCAAAATTAAAAAAATGAATCAGATGGTTTCAACCAGTCTTAAATTAGTTGAGTGTAGCCCGGATTGTCAAACATAAGCCAGATCAAATTAGACTTCCTAAAAGTGAAGTGAGGTGGGCTTGTCTGCTGGTATTTCACTGCAGATTCATACTATACATTTCTGCATTTCTTTTGATTTTTTGGATATAAGTGCCCACAAAACATCTCCGGTGATGGAAGGTAAGAAATTCAAGCTCATCCATTCCCTTCTCAATTCATCAAAAGGGTTTAATCCCTTTTTTTATGGATGAACTTATAAGTCAATTCATATGCTCAGTAGACTATCTTCACTCCTCAGTTTGCAATGTTTGTTTAAAAACTTTGTTTTCCCTTCCTAGGAAATAACAAAGGGGTATGTTTGGGAGGGAGGGGATTCACAGAATATATTTTCAAAAAAAAACAGTGGTTGTTGTGTATAAAAATAAGTCTAGATTAATGTCTTTTTTTCTTTCCTGTGCACACCACACCATTAATAGGAAAAAAAGAGAATCCAAACTGGAAGCTCAATTCAAAAACAGCCAACATGCCTCATATTGACTAAGATTCAAATCAGGATTATTGCTTACCCCAGAATATAAGTCAGTTTTGGTATCATGACTAACCAAGAAAAAAAAGAAAAAGATGAAGATGAAGAGAGAAAAATTGAATCAAAATAAAGGATAAATTAGGATCTGAAGATTAACGGCGTCAAGCCTTGGCCAGAAGATCAACGAGAGGTTTACAAGGGAGAGACAGTAGGACGTAGAATCCGAACATCAAGCCAAGCCAGTCCAAGAAGGGAAAAGAGGAGAGAAAACAGATATATCGGAAGAGCTGAATATTTGGACACGCACAAGAGGAGGATAGAAGATTAGGGTGGGTGTTTTTTGAGACAGGGGTTAATTTGGAAAAGCTGTTCACTCGACATACAATGCCTGTTATGGTACTGAGAATTCTTTGTGGTGGCCAAGTCGGGGTGTCGAACAAGATACAATGAAAATTAGTATATGAGCCGATGGGGTGGTGTGGCGCGAAACTTTCGACTGAAGCGAATAATTACAAGGAGCTGTGTGGCAAACATGAGGAGTGAAGAGAGAATGAGATGTGTTGCCCCTCGGATTCATTCAATAGAATCTGCAGATGATGAGTCAATGTCCCCCAAGAGACTATTGTTTTTGTTTTTCTGCTGACAGAGACTAATTTTAACTGGTCATTTTGATGGGCCATGGCCCTGTGAAGTGACTGCCAAGATACTCCGCGGGCCCGACTGTCTTGCTGCATCATGAAGTTTGGCTTCTTTCATTCAAAGATGACGCGTGGTTTGTGCGTTTCCCCGCGGGCTTGGTTTAGTAGAAAGCTAGGCTTTTTCTGATGGCAGATGTTTTTCATTGACTTCTTATTGTCGCCGTATGTGAAGCTCTTTGCCCTAAAAGAGTTAGCATTTTCGCGCGTTCGGAACTGGTTCAGATCGGCGTGACGATCACTCCGATGCTTTGGATCGTCCATGCCCACATAACTTCCTACGCAGTGCTGAGGCGAATGGGCATAGTATCTGGCGTAGCCGCCTTCAAGAATGTACACTTCCGGATAATGTAGCGCGGGGTACATAGACATGTTCATGTGACGATCTTGTTCGCGCAGATATTTAGCCCTGCAGATTAGCATCACGGAGGATAATAAGCCTTTGTGTTAGCAAAAAAAAAAAGAACGAGCTGCAGGTACTACTCACACAGTTGGTGCCCTCATAGCGGAGTATTCGCAATGGAACACCACCACCACCTTCTTGTTTTGACCAGATGAATCCACTTTTCCTGATTCACTCGGCAGAGGAACATCGTCCTTCCCATTGGGGAAAATCTCTCCTTGCAAGAGGATGTTGTGTGCAATTTCCTTGTCTTGCACATTGATGGCAGTGCGAATGTGCCCGCCCTCGTATTCAAACCCAAATCGACAATCGATAACAATCTTCTGAGAAATATTTTCATCATAGAGCCCTTCCAATAAGCGATCCATCGTATCGGGGGTGATGCGCATGAGACCGTCTTTGGAGACCTTATGGCACGGCAGGATCTTCCCAGCGCGTTCCTTTTCACTGAACGCCATACCAACTGGGCTCTCGATCGTCGAGCCTAAACTGGCAACAAACGTTCTGGTTGGGCTTTGGGAAGCCACGTCGAAGTTGAAGCTTTGAGGCGCCAGTGAGCTGGAGGCACTGATCGCAGAGGACTTATAGGGGAGGTTGAGTTTGTGATTATTGTAATTCGCGCTCCTATTCGGGCGGATTGGGCTTTCTGTGTACTTGGGCCAAGTGCTACTGACGAGGGGATGGTGAGACGCGCTACGAAAGGCTCGAGCTGCAGGGGAGCAGTCGAGAACCAAACTGTCATCGAGCTCGGATTCTTCATCGTCTTCGTCTGGGTCAGCTAACATGCCATCATCGGCCTGGAGCATGAAATTATGTAGGTTATCTCCCTCCGTGGCTGCAAAACTGATGGCACGCCGACTCTTGAAAGCAGGCCTGCCAAGCACATCTCGCTGCCGGTTCATGAACGTGCTAGTAGATGATGTTGATTGATGTCGTGCAAACAGCGTCGCGCTGCTCTGCACAACTCCCAATGTAGGACGGCGAGAAACAGCGCAATTTCCAGATATCGCTGCAACACAAGCAGGCGGCCCGCACGGCTGGGGACGAGGAGCGGGGAGAACGTTCGCGGAGGTGACGTGTGACTTGGAGGCAGGGAAGCGGAAACCGGACAAAGAGCGGTCACCTGTTTTGTGGCCGGCATTCATTTTGCCAGCGGCTTTGACACTAGGACTGATAATATCACTCGGCGATGACACCTGGAAGGGTGAAAATGAGTGTGACGGCGCGGGGCATAGACGTTTAGTAGCACCAAATGGGCGAACGGTTTTGGATGGGCCGTCCAGCCGGAATCGCGAAGGGCTGGCAACACATGATTCGGATAAACCGCGGTAGTGGCGGCGTCCGCAGCTGGGAGGCGAAAAGGGTTGCTCATATTCTTCGTCCTCTTCGGGGCGGTTTCGTTTCCCGGCACTACTTTGACTTGTGGAACGAGAGGTGCTTTGGCAGAGGCACCGAGTGTCAGTTGGCTCATCATCAGGACCCGTTTGAGAGCGACGGATATTGCAGCCATGCGGATGAGCATAGCTTGGAGAATCGACATCCATGCAATCACTGGCCGGAACCGGGTCGCATGGTGACTACCATTGTAGGAGGGGCCATGCGGTTCAGGGAAGTCAACACGCTGCCTGTTTGTTGGTGTTCAAATAGACCAAACTGAACTCACGGTTTGCTCGTATGGGGTGGATGGATTAAGAAAAAGAGAAGCGGATGAAAGATTTGGGCGCAACTGGGCCTTCCTCAGACCAATCGTCCTCCGCGTTTCGCTTGTAGTCGGACTGACTTGTGAAAGAGTCTGATATTGGGAGCAGGAGGAGGCTACGCCAAATGGGTCATCCGGAGAGTGAGACTGGAAAGCGCTTGATTGGTGCGAATCAGAGGGTATATTGCAACGAGTTGATGTAGGAGCGGGTGAGATGTCCATGCGGTGAGGAGAAGAAGAGGGAAGCATGGCTTTTGGATTAGGCGCAAAGAGTTGAGCGGGCAAGAATGAATTTTCAGTGGATACTCGCGCAAGTTGGACATTATCAGCGGAAGTGGTCCCCTGGGGATTGGGTGAAGGAGTGGGAGAGGCAGTGCCGGCGGACCTGCTGTTGGGGAAAGGTTATTAGTGTGCCTTGTTGGAATATTTTGTGTCCAGTTGGGCCACCAAGGAAATAAAGGAAAAACACCGTCGAATAAAGCTCACACGGCGCTTTCAAAAGAGACATCTAATGTTGGACTAAAAGGCCCGATCATGAATTTTTCTGCTATCTTATCCTCGTCCTGGCCGTCTTCAGGTTCCTCCTCTTGGCTGTCCGGCGAGTCCACGTCTTCTTCTCCAAAAGCCGGTAGATCTTGTCCGTCCATGAGCTCACTGTGATGTTCATCATCAAATTGGTAACCCTCTTGGGTTTGTTCATCAGGCTCTTCTTGATCTCCCGACTCCAAGGATCTTTCGGATCTAAGCAAGTTCGACTTGAGGTTATCACCGGCATAGTCCTCCTGATTGGCGTAATTTATCCGCCTTCTTCGATATTCACCTAGTTTGAAATTTGGAGAAGGATTTGTTTCGAAGCTGTGAAATGGGTGGTGTAATTGATGGGCAGGAGTGGGAGAGGATGAGAAGAGGAGATCCGAAGATGACATTGGAGCTGCTTTGGGTTCAGGACGATGTGGAAGCAATGGCTAACGTAGATTATTTTTTTGCACAAAAGATACTGGCTGGGATAGTAGTTTCTAATTAGCTAGATACGTTCAAGAGGGTGGCAGGGTTATATTGCTCATCTAACGAGAGGTAAACTCAGCGGAAGCTCAGAGATTTGTACGAGTTTTTGCAATTAGTGAGTATGAAGTTTGGAATATTAGCTGGGAAGAAAATTAGGGAGGATGGTGTTTGATTGTGAAGTAGTATTTATTTTGAATAGCTCAGATGGTTTTGCTGAGAAGTAAATTATTGCCAACCTCGAAAGAGGCCGCCGTTGAGAGACCAAAAAGAGCCGATGGATCTAATGTTTAATTCCTTGAAGACCAGAAAAAGAGGCAGCTAGCCGCTAGTGCCAAGGGTGAGGTGATGGTGGTTGTTGATGCAGATCAAAGATGCTGCCAGATGGGGTTGACTAGGAGGAGGGGGGAGTGCCTAAGGCTATGGGTTGAGCATTAGCATTTTGAGGTGCTTGTTTTGGAAGGTCAGACTAAGAACATCACATAATGCAAATATCTCAGCTGACGGATTGATGAAAACTGACTGGCGCAGTGGAAACAGTTTGGTACACGGCTCTGCCAGGGGGCAGGATGGGTACACCACAATTGTGGTGGTTGTCAGCCAGTCAGAGTCTGTTGCTAGACTGGAACCGCTCATGATTTCAGTACATATTATGAATTCTCCGGCATTTCTTGTGCTGGCTGTATGTCAAGTCCTCGAAGGAAGATCTGATACACACGTCACGTTTGATGTACAAAGTGAGATGGAGGGGGAGCGCCTTTGAAGAAGAGGAACTTAGCACAAGTCCCTCCCTGCACGGCCGCGAGTGGTGAAGCACCTGTCGCATTGCGCCGACCTCTCTGTGAGACAGATCAGAACCTGCGGGGCTCTGTCACCAGAGAGGCTTTGTTAAGCTCGGTTCCAAGATTCCCCCAGGAGGTCGCTGTTGAAATCTTGTGTTTTCGCTCTCTGATCTCGTCTCTTCTTCCTCTTTACACAACTGTCACTCTTTACATGTTAGAATCCTTTTCTGCTCTAACTGCCTGGTTAGCCTATTACAAACCACAAGTTGATACCATGTATTTAGTCTACTTAAGCTTGCCCTCTAGAGTGAATACAAAAATCATCGGTCCTGACAAAATTGATCCTTGAGGTGGCATCTCAAGACGCTTTGAGAAGGCACATTTAGCCCCTTCTACTGAGTACTAGTCCTTCTTTTTCTGCTACGGCATGATTATTTTTTTTATATCTTCCCCCATCATTCCATCAAAAATTCTTCAGTCGCGCAGGACATTGGCGCAGTACAAAAAAAACTCCGCCAAAAAAACTCCTGCACGGCCGGAAGTTTGAGTCCCGACAACCGCGCCCAAAAATCCAAGTAAGCTCATAAAAAAATCTAGAGCCAACAATGGTCCTTACATCCCAACGCAAGTTAATGATCGACATACTAAAGGAAGGTATATTGTGACACTTGCCGTTAATTTGGAAATGATTGAAACTGAGAAAAGTCAGAGGGCCGCAGTGAGCAATAGAGTGGAGCGAGGACTGAAAGGAAACCGAAAGACTATTCACCTATGTAGGTGGTACAGGAGAGAGGCAACAATGAGTGTGGATGCAGTGCAAGCAGAAAGAAAGAAAAGAGACAAGAGACGGAAAAGAAGAGAGGAACAAGGGAGTGAAGCAAACCTGAGAAAAGCCAGAGGACCGCAGTGAGCAACAGAGGGGAGCAAGGAATGAAAGGAGAACAAATGACTATTCACCTATGTAGGTAATACAGGAGAGAGGAAACAATGAGTAAGGAGAAGAGAAAAGGAAATCACAGGCTATAAGCGGGAAAGCTAGTTACAAGTGTAAACCTAAGTGAAAGAGAAAAACAAGGTTCCACGTGTTCCTCCTCTCCAAACCATAACCTAATCAATCAACTCTTCTCCCAGGCGGAATGTCTCTACTACATCACAGAAACTGAACAGGATTGCTCAAGTGATGAAAATTCAGATGAAGACTTTGATCAAAATGAGATGACCTTCAATTGGAGACAAAGCTCATGCTTCTAGCAATTCAGCTCCACTGTTATCTCAAACATTTCAAAAAATTGAGAAAGCTCCTTCAATCAGTGATTTTTTGTTGCATAAGTTTGAAGACAAAAAACTCAAACAAGAATTTCAAATGTCCTGGGAATATTTCTTGAAGCTTGTTGACCTTGTCTCAAGCAGCCCAGTCTTTAACAAATACTCTTATAATCCCCAGAACCCAGTTCAATATTGAGATGAAGGTGCTTCACATCTCCTTGCATGGCTGGGCTGTGGTATGATGATGATTAAATTTGATGTGGTGAAACCTAAACCTAAATGTAGATGCTATAAAACCACCAACACATGTCCTTCCCAGTTGTATTCTTCATCTCATTTCTCATTTTTTGTTTTCATTCAACTTAACTCACTCCATCAACTCCGCTCACCCATTCCGGGCACACCAGGACCAATCAATTGATCACCAGATGAAAAGTGACATTCAGTAGCCTCATGTCACCTGTCATCAGGTGCTTATTGATTGGTCCTGGTGTTACTCTTTTGAGCCTCTTGACTCTAAATTTGTTGTGTGTGTTAGCATCAGTATCATGCTATTACAAGCATCCCTGCAATCCCTGCTCTGTATTGAAGAACAGATGTGTGAAACCCACCTCATGCAGGTTTCACAAAACAGTCAAGATTACATGAGCATATCATTCTGCTCAAAATGAATTGCTCTTCTCCCCTCCCCCTCTAGCTCCAAAGAGTCCTGAAATCATTCTCTGCAGAGCTAGCCAAGGTATGCCAATCATTTATCTCTATTTCCTCTTCCTTCCTCCTCTCCTCAATTTCCTTTTTCTTCATCTCTGATTCATCATTTTGTAGAGGGTCCTAATATTATTACCTATGGAGCTATCTCTTTAGAAAGCAATATTTGGCTCTAGAAAGCTCTCCTAGACGTTTTCTAGTTCTAGTTCCTTCCTTCTTAAGAATTCAGTGACAGGTCAGACACCCAAACCTGACAGTATGATGGTTGTATTGAAGAGACTTGGCTGCTTTGGGACCAGAAAATTGGTTGGGATGCTAGCAGCTTTCTTTCACATGGGGGAAGGCTCTATTGAAATCTACACCACCTGCTTTCTGGTGGCAATCTGGTTGAAAAAAACTTACAAGGCCAAATACAGAAGCCTGTGAATAAATTCAACTGGAAATCAAAGATTTTGGTTTTGATGGTTGTGTAGGTACTATTGATGGAACTCACATAATCCTTCAAGGCTGTCTCAAAACAGATAGAGCCAACTAACATAATTTCAAAGGATCCTATGCAGTTTCAACTCTTTTCATATGTGAAAAAAATAACAAGATCCCATATTTCTTCACAGGGGCTGGGCTGGGTGCTCACACAATCAATTTATTAAAAACAATTGCAAATTGAACCAATTTTCAAATGAATACTTCTTCAAAGGCCAATATTTGCTTGCCGACTCAGATGTTTCCCTGGCCATCAACATGTGACCAGCGCTCAAACATGCAATGAAAAAGAATCTCATGGTGGAACAGAAAGAACTTAACCAAAAACTCTATGACATACAATTATCAATTGAGAATTCCATTGGTATTTTGAACATTCTTCACAATTTTCTCTTCCAAGGTACAGACTTGGAAGTGGATGAGGATCAATAGGAAGGGGATTCCAAATTGCCAGATGTATCTATGGCTGAATCAGATGGTACATTCTTTGGGACTTCTTTTGGTTTGATTTAATTTCGCTTGCCAAAAAATTTGGAGAAAAAAATGTGACTAGTTGTTAGATAAGAGAATTTAACATCATGTATATTCAACACTGGGCCCGCTGCGCTAATGGTAGCTTTATCACAGCGTACTTTAGCGTAAAACCCCTAAAAGCTAACAGCTTTTGTCTTCAGTGTTAGCAGCTTTGTGCTAACACTAACAGAACAAGGGCTACACCGCTTTGTAGGGGAAAATAGCCACTACAAGAGCTGTAGTGGCCCTGTAGCGCCACCAACGCTACAGCATTGGTGGAAAAAAAATGCTACACTATGCATTTTTGGCCCTGTAGAATATTTTAGCCTAGCAGCCCACCATTGGTATATTGGTATTCATCCGGAAAAATTGCCACCCCAAATGGGTAGATTTACTCTGATTTTATCTTGATATAGGATCACTAAAAATTTTTTTTTTAAATCTTCAGAAATGGAGGGTCAGTTTGGTGTTGCAGAATCTCAGGCCTAGCAGAGAGGTCAACTCCAATCAATATAGTAGTTCTACAACATAGCCCATATTAAATAATCAAAATATTTTTAACTCATCATGATCATGAAATATCACTAACCCTCATATACCTTACCTCAATTGGTCCAAATTAACCTCAAACTATCTCAAAATTGCAAGAAATATTGGTAGTCTCGTTTTCTGATAGCATAGAAGTGTAGAGTTTGCACCTAATCCATCCCCTTCTCAATTTAGCAAAAGGTTTTCACAAAACCAGTTATGTACATGATTAATAAATCTCACAAGTTGGTTGGGAGCTCACTAAGTGAGACCATCCCATTCAATGGCCAGCCACCTTCAAGTCCATCTGGTGTAAAATTACATTCTGCATGGTGTGGAGTCTTTATCAGCCATGATAGAGAAAATGCGGGTGTACAGTTGGTGGTGGTCAGTAGGGTTTTTCAGGGGCTTGAGTGGGCATTGGAGGAAAGTTGCGCAGACAAGGGTTGCTGTGGAGGGTGCTGCGGGGGAAATACGGACCAGACTAAGGAGTCCAAGGGAATCAGGGTTGGGCAGCAGGGGGCCTGAACAGCAAGGCATACACAAGGAAGGTGCACAGGATGGTTGAAATCAAAGAATTTGGGAGTACCATGATAAATGTGATGTGGGTGGTGGAGTGCAGAAGGGGGGGGGGATGTGAATTTGTGGTTGGAATGAAGGTGCAGGGAGGATTGGTTGGGGGGGAGGATCAGGGAGTGTGAAAGTGTGAGAGGGAGGGGGTCAGACGTTTTGTAAATAGACATCTTACAGTAAATTATATGTAGGATCTACGTAGAAGACAAAGGGTGGGTATCAAGAGTCCAACACTTCAATAACTAAGACAGAAAATTCAAAATCTCTTTCCAGGTTTCAAGAGGAAAAGAGTGGTGAAAGGGATTGTTTGTTAGAGGAGTTTGAGAAGTTACTCAAAGCGTGATTCAGTTTTCTGCAGAAGAAACCAAAGAGTACCTGGAACCAATGGAGAAGATTAACAGTTTATAAGCTGCAAGTTCTTACTTCCACAACAATGAAACTGGAAATAGTCAGCAATGAGGGAAAAAGTAGGAAACCCATGTTAGCCACCCTGGTAATGACAATATTGAAGTGAGGGTGCTCATTCAGTGCATCCCATTGTCTCCAAAATAGACAGTAGGAACACAGTTGTTTACCTATCTTCACAAATCAAGCTTATGATGATATTGGTAAGATCTTGTTGTAGAAGAGGCAAAGATATTGTACAGAAGATTCTTTGATTATACTTTGTTGAGCATTTGGATGAGATAAAAATACACCAAATCATACATACCATTATGAGCTGTGTCTGGCGCAAATTAGTTTGGAAATTCAGGTGAATTATCTATTTCAGCATGCATGTGGAACACTGGATTGATATTTTAGTCTGTTTCATCCTTTCTAGAATTCAAATCCAGGCCATTTCCCATGCATGTGGTTCAAGAAATCCACTGGTATCACTGGCGGAGACGTAACTGCTGGGTTATTTGACTTGCTTCAATCAGACCAAGGCACTAGGTTTGTTGTGGTATGCTCCAATGGTGCGTCTTTGGATCCCAAATTTTTGTAGTTGTCATTAATGACACTTGTGCTAGCCAATATGTAGTTGTCAGTAATGACACTTGTGCTAGCCAATATGTAGTTGTCAGTAATGACACTTGTGCTAGCCAATATTTCCCAAGTCTGGTGTGGAATTGTATTTTTTTTTATTGAGAACACTTGGGAAATGGCACTTAAAGTGGTCTTACATTAATTCCAGGAGAAGGTTTTCCATGATGGGACCACAAATATTGCTGGTTGATAAATATTTTTTTTTGTGGGTGACTTGCAAACTTTCTATGACATGAAATTTTGGGCTAGTTGAGTATGTTGTAATATGGAGTTTTTTGAACTCAAGATTAAATCAAGGAAAATGGGCACAATAGAGTTTTCATCATATTTTTATTTCATTTTTTGGAAAGATATGTACGGAATGGGGTAGATTAAAACTAGATGGGTATTTAACTCATCATTCATATCAGATGGGAGTGTACCAGTGGGATCCTTCCAGGAATTATTGGGCAAGAAAATGCATAGGCTGGTGGTAAAAATGCAATAGCATATGGTAGGGGGGTTAAAGAAAAGGCGTTGAAACGTTCTTGTTCTAATTAAGACCTGGAGATTCCAAGTGAGCTGCTTTCATCTTCATCATTATATTCCTTTCCATGGGTGGGAGGTTTGGTGCTTTTACCTTCACCTAAATCAATCTTTTTTCCAAGGAATTTCTCTATCACCTCCAAGCTATTTCCAAGCTCCTTGAGATCCTTCATAAATCCAATAAGACCTCAAAAATCATCCATCTTGGCCCTTTGGATTCTGGCCTGGGCCCCCATCTCTACAGCTTGTATCTTGTGGGTTTCTAGAGAAAGCTTTTTGATCCATGATTCCTTCCCCTCTGTCAAACATTTTCACCAGGGAACTTTTCTTGGAACCTGCATAGAAAGTGCCATAAAAGTTACAAAGGGACCCTTTGTACATTTTAAAGCACTTGCTATCCAAGTGCCAAGAGGTTACCCTGGTGTTTAAGGCCTAACACCTCTCACAAGCTTTTAAGCACTTCTGAAAATCCTTTTAGCTCTCAGTAAGGACTTGTTCTAATCCAAGTGTATCTACAGAAATCAAGTCATATTATTATGGAGGGTTCCCATCACATAAATATTTTCCTGGCTCCTTTCTCTTGGGGGCCACCCAAGCAGCCAATGCTGAGGCATCATAAGCCGTTTGGAAATCATAAGCCTCAAAAGTTGGCCCACACATGTCTGAGGGAGGCTTTTTGTTGTTGTTGCTCAAGAAATTGGGTATGGTGTTGTCGGTCAGATCTTGAGTAACATTCAGGTTGGTGTGGGTACACAGGGCCATTATGGAATATCAGATATCCCAGTATCTACACGTTTTTGACAATGCATCTGGGATAACACTTTTGTAGTGAAGAAAAAAAAAGAAAGTAGTGGAAAAAGAATGAAATTTGAATGATTCACCTGGGAAGGTTGTAGCACCACATTAAAGGTTGGCATCCAAGGGGCTAGCAATGGAGCCACAAAAAAATTTCTTTCATTTCTATGTGAGGCTTGGAGATCCTGATTTTTTTTTTGGGAAAACCTTGTTGGCCTGGTGATTGATTCTGGTGCCAACCATTGCTGTAAATATCTCATTGGCCAAAGTGTATTTTGTTTCCACACCGCTGCTGGTAGCTTCCATCTGCAACAGAAATACAGTAAATTAATTCTTGGATACTAGAAACATCATCCTTGCTTTCGTTATCCTTGGGGGTCTTTTTCTTCTTTGAATGCAGGATTTGGGTCACAGGGGTCAGGTTTGTGTAGGAATTTGAGGATCTCTGACTTTATTTGGGGTTCTGTGGTTCTCGGGTTCTGGGGTTCTGGGGTTCTGGGGTTCTGGGGTTCTGGGGTTCTGTGGTTCTGGGTTCTAGTTGGTTGATTGCAGGATGAGGGAGAGGATTTAATCTCCCTCCTCACTGACTAAAAGTGTGTTGTCTGTGAAATGTACATGATAGGCTTTGTACATATAAAAGTCCCTGCTACAGCTCATAAAATCCAGATTTTCTTGGCATAAACCCCCAGCAGAATTGATTTCTGCTGCAGTTCTGGCACCTGCACCTGCCTCTCCTGGGTAGGTTTGTTAGGGGTTTTTGACCCAAAAGAAGCAAACTATTTTTACCAAAAATATAAGCTCCTGGGAGAATCTTTGAAACCACTAATAATGGACAATATTCTGAATTATGGCTGGAAGAGAATAAAAAATTGGTGATTGGGAGTATGAAAAGATGAATTCAGTAATGCCTTTGAATTGATTGACTTGAGTCCATCAATCCAGTGTCTTGAAGGAATAGAGAGATAGAGACAAAGAAAGGCCAGAATCCAAGATAACACAAAAATGAAACACATGTCACAAAAAATTCTATCCTGTCCTGAGTATTCAGATAAAGTACTTAAGTGATGTGAGACCAGTAATTCACATTGAAACAAGATAATACATCAATAAAAAAGACTGATTATCTTTCCATATTTGGGGCAAACAACCTGTTCAACCCTCATCCAAATTACACCCACTCTTTTCTTTGACTTGAATTCAATCCAAGCTCAAGATCAGTTCAATAGAGCAAATTGTTTTAATTTCATGACTGAAGCAATTTAATGGTGGCACCGCATCAGATCTATGTGATATCAACACATCTTATGTACTTTAATTGAATGCTATGCTGTACAACACAGTACACCTGGGAATATAGAAAATTTACAGCAGCTTGAAAAACATTCAGCCTCTTGAGATAAGCAATTTGACAGACTTAATTTTATTTAAAGATTCCTTCCCACGTTGTGTGAATTTATCCATTTGGAATTTCTTAATATTGAAAAAGTTTGTTCATAGACTTTTGTGACCCATGAAATTTCCAAACAGAAGAATTAAAGAGTTTTAGAACAGTAGAATCTCCTGGAAATTCAAACTTGGTTGAAAAAGATAAATTTTCTATAGGTCAGACCTAAGAGTTTCCAGGAAGTAATTTTTAACTGACTATGGCAAAAAGGAGAACAATCATACAGTGGTGAAATGAGAAATTAAGAAATATTGGATGCAAGTATTTTCTTTTTTTTAAAAGAAAAAAAGAAAAAGAAAATAAGAATCTTGGGTCTCCTTTTTCCTTTTTCCTTTCTCCATCTTCAAATCTTCCTACTATCTCTTTTGTGGCCGAATCTTTCTTTTAGACAAAAAGCATAGAAAAAACCCCATTTTTCAATGCAGCCTTTGATAAACATTCTGGCTATCTAGCTCAATTTCGGGAAGAGTGGGAACGCTTACATCATATCTCAGTCACTGGTAGAATGAAGTGTTGTGACTTGGTGTCCAGAGATTTCTATGATAGAGACCATGTCTGGATTGCTTTGCATTGATGGACTGGGGCTCTACAGTGCTTGCATACTTTTTCCTACAGTATTTCGTAAAATCTCACTCCGAATCTTAATCTGAAAAAGGTCTGAGGACAATATCGATGGGTATATCATGAAGCCAGAGGACGGATTTATTTTTGGAGAAACGCATAGATCAACAGGAAAGCATTGAAGCTGCACTGTGAGTAAGCTTTAGTCTAGACTCTAAGGCCCCTGGAGTGCAGGGTCATTGACACTGAAACAGGTTTTGCAAGCTGAAGAAGTCCCAAAATTCATTTGGAAATTAGTTCATGTATCTTCAGATAGAATTCGACAATGGCTTACAAGTGAAACTGGTGCAAGTGCCAGTACAGGTGTACGTTTTATCATTTGCGTCAGTGCACACTAAAACGATGGGAATTAAGACGGCAAAGATTTGAGCTTCTTTCTGTTTATATGAGCTACTCAGGCCTGAGTCTCTAGACACGCACCATTCTTCAGAGGGTCACTGCTGTTACCAAAGAAGTAGTTGTTGGTGCAGGTGACTTGAGGAATAGTGGTTGTCCCAGTCTTGGTGGTATTGCCAGTAATAATCAACTCGACGCAAGTGTTGCACACTAGATACCATTTTATGTCAGGTCAAGGTCGAGCTGATTCAAATTGAAAAAGAATCCAGCTATTTATAACTCACCAGGGTGGTTTGAACAAGAGCTAATATCACATAAAGCATCTGCCGCCCCAGTGGGTCCCTTGCAAGCAGCTTCGGTCGCAATTGTGGAATCTATGCAGAGAAAGTGATCTTGAGTTCACGGTACGACTTTTATAAAAACCGTTCTGATTCAAGACATACAGTTCCCACTTCTGGCAACATTGGTATCATTGGACGACAAAGCCGCAATGTCGGCCTCCGAGAAGGGCAAGTACGCTTGAGTACAATCCATGGGAATTGCTTTGGGCTGCTTATTTCCTGGAGCAGCACCTTGGCCACCTGGAGCAGCTTGAGCGCCTGCAGCTGCATTGTTAGGTGCCTGAGCGTGGATGCCGTAGGTCATGAGCGCAGCAGCTGCTACGTAAGTGAGTTGCATTTTGGTATTTGAACGATGAAGAAAGGATTTAGGTCTAAAATGGAGGTAGTTGTGACGAAGCGGGTGGTGGTGGTGAGAGGGATGAATGTAAGGGTCGCGTTGAACCTTTATATCTTCAATCTGGAGCGGAACCTCAGAACCTCAGCATCAATCCTAATCGACCTGACCGACGGCTTGCACAAATCAAAGGCCTCTCAGACTACTTTCTGAACAAGTAATGAGGCCGTAGCAGCGGGGGGAATGACCTCGTTAAAACATCTCGAGAAGTTTCGCCGTCTGATTCTGCTGCGTCTTGCTGATGGCTTTCTCTCCGAGGGCCACCAGCTCAAGAAATCAAGAAGTAATACGCCGTCTCACTTGAAGTACATGTCATCCGTAACCGGTGGTTCAAGTCTCATCGATTAATTGAGTTGTCAAATGTCGTAGCCAGCCAAGCCCGCGCCCACCAGTATATTTGGATGCTTGTTTGGCTTCCGAAACAGCCTTAGCCTGTCAAGCCAAATCGTGGCTGAGATGTACATTTTATCAGTTACCCTAGGATGGTTCACATAGGGGAATTTTAACCTTGCTGATTTTATAAATCAGCAACTGTCCCTGGCAAAATTAGCTGGTGCATCGGGTTATAGCTTATGCACTTTTTGCTGATTTCAGCCGCCCTATGTGAACCGTCCCACTGGGTCACCCAGTTTGAGGCAGCGTGCAAAACCCCTGCCTATGCCAGGTTTCACAAGACATTTGATTACATAATCATTTCCTCAAGCTATATTCGCAGTTGTTTCCTAGTCCAGCAGGGAATACTTACATTCTCTCTGGACTAGGTAAGTGGTTCCTTTCCATCTCCCTTTTGTATTTTCATTGAGCAGAGAATACCTGCATTCTCTCTGGACTAAATATATAAACTCCCCATTGTTTGGTCCTAGAATTCTCTTAGGCTATTGAGCGTCTCCACGCGCACCTTCACTCCAGGATTAGTGAAGCACATTCGCAGTCCTTACACAGCCCGTGCCGAGAAAACGCCCGACGTGGGCCACACTGGATTGCCGAGGATAAATGCCTCACCGGCACCAAAGATCTGACAAGATCTGCCAGGCCAGAGGTACAAGATGCCAGCACCCAGAAGTATGGCCAAAGTGGACTGTGCCCAACCAGTCTTGCAACAGGTTGGTGGTCCTTGAACCTGTAAGTGTTGTTTTGCTTATGATTTCATAGTGTCATTTATTATTGTGATCATGTATTCCCTTCTCCCTTTTTTCTCTTTTGTTTTCTTTATCCAATGGATTTTTGTATTTTCCTTTTACTGCAAACCTAAATCTCAAACCCTTATGAAAATACAGGGGGAGAATGAAATACAAGATCACATTAATAATAATAATGCTATGACATCAAAAGCAAAACAAATCAATGACATCATAAAACATGTACAACTGTACATGATACCACCAATGGGCCGCTACACTATCCTATACTATTTATGCGCTATGCTAACACGTAGCGGCCTTTTTTTTTGGCCCATTTCTGGTAGTGTTAGCCAGACTTTTCTGCCGCTACAATCTAGCTGTAGCGTAGCAGAAAAACACAGCCATTCTTTCTGGGTAGCGTTAGCAAAGAAAAAAAATCCGCTACACTAGCCATTAGCATAGTGAATTGGCTGCTGAATTGTTTTTGGCCGTTCAGTAGCATAGCAGAAGCCCGCTACACTAAGCTACCCTGTGGCTGTAGCGGCCATATTACTTTCCCAAGAGATTTACCTCCTGTCGGGTTTTCAGCAGGGATCACTGGAGGTTTCTTGATATGAACTTTGGAAGAAAATTCCATGACCCAATGTTTTCATTTCAAGTGCCAAGAGCAGGCTGAAGAACACAATTAGAGGGCCCCCTTTCAAGATTCAAAGGGGGCCTATGTAGAGAAAATGAAAAGAAACAGGACAGGACAGGACAGGAACCGGGAACAGGTCCTGGAGCTGGGGCAGGTGTGTTACATGTAATGACATATTGCTACAGTTTTGCTCCTAGGAAATTACCAGCAAGAATTTTAAGAAAATACATGATAACACCAATGATTCACCCCCAAAAATATTATTTATATAATTT
>LAVV01015715.1:8786-42372 GCA_001263375.1 Puccinia sorghi
GTAATTACTTTCCACCAGGAAAAGTCAGCAGCTGATATTTTCTCAGCATCAATCACCCTATAAATACTTCCCTTCTTTTCTCCCTCAATGTTTTCCACATTCCACACTCGACCAACAATCCCTTATACAGTTTTATCAATAAATTTATCTTATCTTATTACCAGCTAATCCACCAACTCAATATGATGGATTGCAGTGATGGAAAATTGGATGGTAGAGGAGGGTTGGAGGGGTGGATAGTTTCTGGATGGTGATTCTGGCTGTTGTGGTATGGGGTTCTTGGTGGCAAGTGATTTTGGAATCATAAAATGCTGTTTTCAAAAATGCGCAAAAAAAGATAGGCAAAATCTATTTTCAAAAATGAGCACTGTACAGGTCCTAGATCTTGTGTTGGAGAAGAGAAAAATCTGTCTGATGATCTGTCTGTATGTAATGGTCAAGGTTAAGAATATAGATTGCTAACTGGGGATATACAAAGGTGCGGGGGCTGGAGATAATCCCCAAGTTGGGAAACCCCTGGCGAGTCCCAGAGGGGGTTACAGGATCATAACACTGTATTCATACACAAAAAAATGGATGAATTCAGGCAGATCAAGGCTTTGCAGAATTTCTTTCTTCAAAATGGCCTGCACGCTGTGGAAAGAAAAACCATTGGTAGATGTACTGAGAGTTCTTCTCTGTGGATTTGGAAAATGTATGGTTTCTTTGTGGATGACAGGAAAAAAGTAAGTTGAACTTCTCCCACTCTGATAATAAACACTCCCTTTCCCTGCTCTTTGCTGCTGCAATCCAGAAAGAGATTCTGAATATTCTGCCTTGAATTTTATCAAGTTTTTGCTTGACACTTGAGAAACCCTGCTGACTTTTTCTGTCTTTCTCAATGGGTAGATGATAGGATGAGATACAAGACTCCACACCCACACACCCACGACTTCCTTCTCCCCCGCAGCTCCTCCCTGCTTCCCACTCCCATTGAGTTCCCGCACCCCTGCACCCCCAAATCCCTGCAGCACTGCCCCTGCATCCGCCTCACTCCTCAGGCCCCCCACTGCGCAAACTCCAGACCCCCTGGCTACTCAGCCTGCCTGGTTTGCCCCGGCAGCACCCTCTGATGCCCGCTTGAGCCCCCAAAACCGACCCCTTTGCCCACTGTGAGAAGTCATTTTGGGATGGGTGGCAGTCCTGCAAGGGGGAAATAACAGATGTGATATTTCAAGTATTTATGAAGTATTACAACCCCTCTATGTACTACACAAGAGCTAACACAACAAATTCATTTATTTATTGTGGCAAACTAATGTTAGAGGAAACTATGTGTAGCAGTCTCTAATCAGGCTTAATGGCCACTTGTTACAACAGATTTTAGCAGTTAAAAAGTGTGAGTGGGTGCGTTGAGATAAAAGAAGATCAGACTAGTTGAAACTGATGGAAGTGGAATTGGATGGATGATGAAGAGGAAAAGTGAAACAGAGAAGTAAGTTATTTTTAAGGGGTTTTGTTTTTTATGTATAGCTAAGAGAAACAGATATTGATATGAAGGTGGACTATTCAGTTTTTATATCCCCTTTCTTAACCTTTAGCCAAGAGGGGTATTTATAAAGGTATGAAAGGCTTTGATGGAATGCCTGATTGAGAAAACACCTTTTGGATAAGGGTACTTTGTTCTTTTTTCTGCTACTGACTACTTTAATATAAGGGGGGGAATTTTTATGAATGGATGTTTAGGAATGGGAAGTTAGATGGCTGGGTGATCTCCTGGGATACTTCCCTGGATGGGTTTGTAGGAATGGGAAGTGAGATGGCTGGGTAATTTCCTGGGTGGATGCTTCCCTAGATGGGTGAATGGATGTTGGAGGGGAAGGAGGCCCTCCTTTTATAGTAAAAGATGAGGTATTTTTTCTGGTTTAAAGCTTGATTGAGGCAATTTTGCTGGTGGGAATCTGGAACATGGCTCCTTATTGATGAGGATGTGAGAGCTGAACCATACTTTCTGGTCGGTCAGAGCTGAAAATAGAGAAGAATCAATGAGAACAAGGAATTTAGAGAGCATACCAGTTGCAAAGATGGATGATAATCAAAAGGTGAGAGCTATTCAAGGAGAGGATACAAGGAGCTGAAATTTAGACTGGAAGATGAGGAATAAAGAAAGGAATTGAGCCAACAAGCAAAGAAGAAAGATAGAAACAGAGAGAAAAGAAAGGAAAGAACAAACAGGACAATGGAATTGAAGAGATATGGTGAGGACTGGAGGATGGATGGAGGTATGGCAAGGATTGTAAGGCTGATTAATGATGTAATGTTAGGAGATGATTTTATTATTATGGGAAGTCAGAGAATGGATGTTTAAAGTAGATGATCAATCTTGCTGGAAAAGTTTATTTGAACAAGCACTGCAAGAAAAACTCACACAACTGCTTCCAGTTGACATGCAAGTTTCCTTTGTGCACAAAGGCCAGTTTCCTGTCAACTGAAGGCAGTTGAGTGAATCTTTATTGAAGTTCAGGTATCTTCAAGTCTTGAGATCTTGAGAAATCTTGATTAATCTTGAAAAGGTTGAAGAAAAAAAATCACACCAAGATGAGTTGACTTTTTTCTTTTTGGAAGACCCTAAGCAAGTGATACTGTGTGACTTTGATCGAGTTTTTGCGGGGCTGATATTGGGTTAGGTTTCTTGAATCATGGAGGCAGAAGCTTTCATGCAGCCAACCCAACGTACTCAAGGGGGGATTTGGTTGGTTGAAGCGCAAATGGAAGGTTCAAAGATGGGAATAGATGCATATTTGAAGTTGCTGAAGATAATCAACTCAAGTTTGAGGAAGTAAAACTCAATAGGGCAATTACTATTGGCAAGGATAAGCTGCGAAAATCACAATATTAATTAACTGAGGAAAAGAAGGAGAGAAAATAATAAATACAAGAGCTTATATATTTAAAGGAAGGACATGCTCAAAGATAGATAACAGGTAAAAGAGGGTTGAAGCACAAGAGAGGTTAAAGAGATGAGGGTCTAAGCAAGGGTAGTGTGCTTCAAACAAGCCAGCAGGCTGAAAATTCATGAGGTCTGACCATAGATGAGGAGGAATTATTGCTGGTTTTAATTTAAAGATACATTGATGAATTATGTCATGTCAAAAATGGCTCATTGCAAAGTGCAGATGTGAGGGGTTTAATGTTGTACTTGCTGAGATAGTCCAGGAATTTCCAAGATGAGTTTCTGGTCAAAGCCTGAATGTCCTTTTATGAAATTCAAAATTTGAAATGTGTGATTGCATTTTTCTGGAGAGATGTTGAGATTTCATTGGTTGAGTGTTGTGCATTGAGATAGATGTTTGGTTGAAAGTGTGTGCTTTTGAGGAAGCAGATTTTTGATTCAAAGCTGTGCCTGATGACTAATGTGTGACATTAGAGAATCAATGAAAATAAGCCATCTAATTTTCTTGAAGCTTACAGAAATAGTGTGGGAATTTTTGTGTAGGTAGCCTTTTTTTTTCTTTCTTTTGGAAGAATAAACTTTACCATTGAATTCTTAACCCTAAAAATTGTAGGACCCAAGAAAAAACACATCAGTTTTGTTTCAATTTGGCCCCCAAATTCATGAAGAAATAATCCACATTTTAGAAATTTGACCCATGCATTGCATACCACAAATTGGTTCTGCAACCCACCCATACCAGCACCACAATGCCCAGTGGGTTGTGTATCTAAAGAGGGTGGTTCAAACGTCAAACCCCCATTTTGATCTAGTAGGGAGAAACTTATAGGTATTTACAGCATCAAGATGAAGTGCCTATCTATTTGTTTTGAAATTTTTGGAAGCAGTGGGGAAATATTTTGGGGGATATTGACATGTAGGTAGTTTGGGAAAATTGAGTTATAGTAGGAAATATACACACGGGTATAACTTTTGAACAAGCTATATGATAATTCTACAACTTTTAAGGAATCAATATCAAGCAAACATCTAATTTCTCTGAAATTTAGGGCAGTATTGTGTGGATTTTTTTGTAGATATTGATGTGTAGGTATTTTGGCAAAAGTAACTTGGAGGAGGGAATATACACATGGGCCTAAATTTTTATCTGTTTGTGACTGGCACTCATTACCACAGATTTTGGAAAAGTAGGAATTTGGCCTAATGTATGTGTGTGCATCTACAATGAAATGTTTAGATTTTATAAGGCCACCAATCTTGTAGCATGTAGTAAAGTGGTCCTATGCACTGTTTGAAAAAATTCAAGATCAAGGTGGCATTCATTGACAATTTATGTGCACCATTGATTTTGGAAAATTTGACCCAAAGTACGTGTATCCATCTACAATTATTGTTTTATCTTTTCTAGGGAAAATAATCTTGTATCATGTAATTGAGAGGTGATACTCAATAACCAGGGATGTTTCCATGGCACTTGCATGCAAGTGCTTTCTCTTAACTTGGTCATATACTGAGCTGATACCTTTTGTGTGTTGGTTGTAANGTCCCGGTGACGTAAAAACCGGGTGTATACGCGGAATACCCGTGTACGTTTATCAACGCCCTATATTAATTTTTGGTAATTTATACAAAGCCTTGAATTTTGGGGTAATGTTTTGGCTCATGTCTTGTTAGAGGATTTAAAAGTTGATTGGGTTGAAGGGAATATATTAAAATACATATAAACTTGGATACAAGTTGGGAGATACAGATGTAGATAGAGATGGGATAAGGCGTAGATACATTATTCCTGGTGTTGTCGCCTCCGCTCAGTCTGCTTGCTTGCTCACACACACACATTCATAAAAATGTTTTCTATCTTGTGTTGTTGTTGCCACGGCTCTGTCTCCTTGCTTGCTCACACACACACGTTCATCAAAAGACTAAAAATTCTAATAATATTCAATTGAAACAATTGGACTTGGGACATACAGCCTGTAAAGAAGGATCTGAATCTTGTAAAGCCAGATTCCACCATGCAATATTCTGTAAAGGCCCTTTATTTCTGGCTCAGTAGGGGGCTGTAAGATCAAAGGAAGAACTCCTCCAGCAAGCAGATCCCCAAAATGTTATCTCCAATAGTAATGTACCATCTCTCTCACCAGGGATGTTTTCATGGCACCCAAATGTAATTGCTTTCTCATAACTCGGTCATATAATGAGCTGATACCTGTTGTGTGTTGGTTGTAAGATGTGCAGAATTTTAGCCCAATTTTTGGTTACTTTGGTCCTAAGTTCAGTTGATATCCTCTGCAATTCAACTACAACTCTTTTTTAAATTGGTTACAACTTGGCTTGATGTCATGTTGAAAAAATATCAAACCCTCCACCAAGATAAAAAAAGCCCTTGGCTATGATGCAATCACAGTGCTTTGAGGAATATCCAAGTGAAGAAATAATTTTGATTACATAAAGCATGTTGTGATTCTGTACTGACCGTTTTGCTGAGGGCTGTAAGTCTGCCTTTTCACCATGATGTACAGCCAACATCATGGTGACAAGATGCCAGCTGCCGGCAGAGGGGTTTCCCCTCTGTCATTTAAGAAAACGCAAAGGCAAAAACTCAACAGAGTATCCTTGTCAGATTTGAAGACAGGCTTGGGGGAGAGTGGAAGCAGGAGTTGCTTGTTCAGAGGAGGGAAAAAAGAGAATTGGCTTGCATAGGACAATTGGTTGGCCTTCCAAGCTCTAGCGTGTGTGGTTGTGTGTGGGTGTTGGAGAGATCCACCCGCCACCAACTCACCCAAACCAAGGTTTTATTTCTTTTTCAGATTTCCCACTCCTGAATTGCACCATCAGTTTAGTTGAGATCCAAGCTGCAGAGCTGAACCAGGTAGTTAAAACATCTGCAAAGGTTTGGTTAGCTACCAGATTTCTATTGTTTGGGAGAAGCGTGTTGGTTTTGCTAAGCTTCTGTGATTGGGGTTGTCACAATTAATTGAGCTTTTTGATTCTGAATGGTGTCTTGTGGATAATTGTTCTCACATTTCTAATGGACTTGAATTCAGACATTGATGGTGGCTCACTGGCAAGGCTTTTATCCACATTTTCAATGTGATCATAACATAATATCAAGATCATAAAATGATGACCATAGCTGATATGAGTTATGATCATTTCAAAAAAAAAAAAAAGTCTTGAGCATGAGGCACCTTATTTTCCTTACAATCCTTCACAGCCTTTTGTAATTTAATTATAATTCCCAGAAAAGTTGGATGAGCAAAAGATATATAAGATTTATTTAGCAGAAGATCCGACTTAATATTGGGAGGATGATAACAGCTTGACTTGAAATATGTCAGGTTGATTGTTGAGCTTGACATCAACACAAGTTACAACCAACTTCATCCTAAGTTCAACCTGACTTGCAATGTACTTTAGGCCAATATCCCAGAAGTAACCCACAGGTTATTCAAGAAAGTGATGTGAAAGCACTTGCATGCAAGTGCCATGGAAACAGCCCTGGTGAATGTTTACAAACTGTCAGGAACTAGGTCTATGGCACTCATTTCAAAGTTATGTGTGCCACAGATCTTGGAAAAGTGGGGATTTGGCCCAAAACACATGTACAACCTCTATAATTAAATTTGTACATTTTCTAAGGACACAAAAATTTGATACAATGTAATTCAGGATCTATAATCACATCTTACAAGTTCCTTGGCCCTTGGGGGCACTCACTCAGAGGTTATGTACCTCACAATTGGCAAAGTAGAAGATTATTTAGAAATATGGCTACACCTCCTTGTTTATTTTTGTAGAAGATATCACACTTAAAATTTGCTATAGGATTCTTTTGGGGCCTTTTAAAATACCCTCCCAATTCCAGGGTATTCGGGCTGCTAATCATGGAGATATTTTTTTTTTTTCATCAAGGAAAATGTCTGAAATAGGCGCGCCAACTCCCCAAAAGGAGGAGTGAATTGGAGTGCCAACTCTCAACATAGACGTCCAATGGGTGCTGGGAGTTGGAACTCCAATTCTCGGGATTTGTTTCTCCAAGTCCCTAATTATAATGACTGTCCTAAGATTGTGAACATCTCAGCAATATGTTTTTGGTATTGTGATACAAATGGAAATTAGTAATTGGATCTCCGTTGTATTTTTAGTCCTTTATTAATCCCTCTAGCTAATAATAATGACCAGCAAGACATAATGCTGCAAAGAAACAAAAATTGAAACCAGAAATAAGAAAATAAATAAGCATAGAACACCATTTTAATAAGGATAGAAACTGTTAGGTTTGTACTGAGGGTTGTCCTAAGCACCGAGCCCTGTGGATCAGGCACAGGGTTTTACCTGGCTGCAGCACAGTTAAGTAATCTAGTTTGCCGCAGAATTGACTACTGGTACAGATGCTCCGGTGGGAGATGATACTCAGCTTGACTTGCTTAAATAAATACATCCTTATACATTTCCTTCTATGGTTTGAGGTTTTGGTTACGGAGTTTGAAGCTTGATCTATGGCAGCAGGGTACGTCGATAAATGCGCGGGCTCTGATTGGTTGGATTCCTCCCAGCGAACTTCCTCTGCCTCTGTCAACCGGCTCAAGAATATTCCCGAGTAAACCAATGATGGGTGAATCTATCCACAGCACCACTCCAGCACCCTCTGCAAGCGTCCCCATCCAAAGACAACAGCCATTGCCCGGGAATCTGAACCAGAAACAAAAGAAAGTATGGGATTACCACTCTGATCAACCAACCTTGCAAGCCTCGGAAGAACCACAATCAGATAATCATCTCAAGCCATCGAGCTCCCTCCACTCCCTCTCCTCCACCTCCAATACCAACGATAACTCAACCAACTTCACACCCCAGTTGAACAAATGCGACAAGAAAAGTCGGCCTCATGATATCCCGATCTGTTGCAGAGAATTAAGAGGCGACGATGAGCGTCATCTCATCAACCCCGACATCGTGAGAGATGTGTATGTTTCTTTCCTTTCTTCCTTGTTTCCCCCAAAAATTAAGAACCAAAAAAAGTCTAACGGTCAAGAGCTGACTAAATAATTTCATTCTGTCCGTATCAGTATCATCGGCTTGAGCGATGGATTAACTGTACCATTCGGACTTACGGCTGGTCTCTCATCGCTGGGATCATCTCGTCTAGTCGTAGTCGGAGGAATAGCAGAAGTAAGTTTTTTTTTTTTTTTTTTTTCTGACCTCATTAAGAGTGGAATCTTATGAAGATTGACCTCAATCCCAACCAGTTGATTTCCGGAGCGATTTCCATGGGAATTGGAGGATACCTAGCCTCAGAAGCGGAGCGAGACCATTTCAAGTATCTCCAAAAAACGACCAGGGACCGAGTTTCGAGGTCCTGCTCGGGAGAGATGGAAAGAGAGGTGCACGAAGTGCTAGGCCCGATAGGCTTAGACGACTCGATTTCACGTACCGTGACCGCAGCATTGCTCCGGGTTGAGTCGGAAGCTCAAGAATCTAGCACCGACACGCCCGATCCAGTCCAAGAAAGTACCGTCCATTGGCTCTTGAAATGTCTCGCCCGTCAACCCAAATCATACAAGCAACTTGACGATCCCAATAATCAGCTCAGATGGGCCAAGGACGTCGGCATCACCGCTTTCTTGTTGAAATTCGGCGAAGGCTTGGAAGAAGTCCCCGAGTCTCGCTTATACATCTCTGCTCTTACTATCGGATTGTCGTACTTCATTGGCGGCCTCGTACCCATGGTGCGTATTGTTGTTTTTTTATATCCCTGCTCCACGGCGGAATGAGGAAAAACTAAGAAATGAAAATTCTTTCTCAAATTTCCAGGCACCTTATTTCTTTATTGAATCAGCGCAGATCGCATTATATTGGAGCATCGCCATCATGTTTATTACCCTATTAATCTTTGGTGTCTTTAAAGTGAGCAATTAACTGGCTTGGAATGCCGAAGACGGCTTGATTAAACGGTTAATCAACATAGATGCTAACTTCTCCGTTCGGGACTTGTTACACCCTAGGCCTACTTCACAGGTGCAAAGATAGGATTTGTAGGCTACCTGAAAGCGAGTTCGGCTACGATAGTCGTGGGAGGGGCGGCTGCTGCTGCAAGCTGGCTGATAGTGAAAGTTCTGGAGAAGCCCTAGAGAGCCGACTTCGTTCACCTTTGAATAAACTCTCCGACAATATCACTGTTCACACTAATCCTTGTATGCCTCATCCCAGCCAGCCCGTCATTCTCCCTTGCTTGATCAATTCACACATGATCCAACCACTCTCCATTCCAGCATCATACTTCATCATCCTTTTTTTACACGCTCTATTTGTCTGTCATATGAAAATTTTTGATCGTCACTCAAACACACCTGTCCATGTCTTTTATTGTTCTACTGCTCTTCCTCTTCATGGAATAATCCTTTTCCCCACCCTCAACTCCCTTCTTTTCCTTGGCTGCCTTATCTAAACACGACAACCAAAAGGTTCAGATTAAGATTTAGAATCGAAAGAGGGGGAAATAAAAAAGTTGTACAGCTACATTTGTTTTTTCTCATTCTGTTAGTTTCTCTCAGCTGTTTTTTGTGTCTAAATGCTTCCAATGTGGCATTATGGAGCAGAAACTGCATCTCCTTTCAAATGAAATAGGAAGGCATTCAACTTCAACAATGATGTTGAGCTTTTCTTGTTTTCTGTCATGGTCTTGTTGAGAGCGTTCAAGTAGACTCCTAGTTGATTGAAAGAAAATCAAAAAAGAATATTGGTGAATTGTCATGCCTTGAATAGATTGCTGTTCAATTTTTCTTTTTGGTTCTCTTGTTTAATTGAAGTGTTCATTTTGGGACTTGATTCTGTCTCAACAAAAAACCTGCCAATGATCATGATCCAAGTCAACCAGGAAAAACAGGCACCATCATCCAACCTATGCACAACTGCACCACCCAACCCTCAACTGAACTATGGCACCCAGAAAGTCACCTACACATAATATCTCAGTCCAACAAACATCTTAGGAAATTCCAGTCAAATCCTTTCTCCTAAAAAAATCTTCAGTTCTTATCAGCTCACATTCTCTTCTATTCATCATTATGTCATTTATCTGGATTACCAGAAACTGAGATTTCGCACATCTGCTGCGCCAGTGGCTTCCTTGTGAATTGTTTTTCCAACTTTTCCAGTTGTCTGCACCTATATTATTTCTGCACCAGAAACTCCTTTGTTGTGGATACTCACTCTGCTTCATACTCTGAGACATGACTCCTTTAAATTATTCAATTGCTGATTTTTCCATCATTGATTGACCCTCAAAACTGAGTCTTGACTAACCTCACGTACAACAATTGAAACCCCCCTCCTTTATCCTGATTTTATCACCTGAAATATAAGCTTATTTTACATCTTAGGCTCTTTTTGGCTGCCCCTAATCATAATGAAAAAAGAATTATGGGATTATTACTGGGGGGGGGGGACCAGATATTAAAATTTGATATGACCCTGTTGAGCATGGCCTTCACTCTCACACACAATATGGGGTGTCAAACGGAGTCTCAATCTCTTGATCTTCAATGGAAAAAAAGCAAGTTGAAAAAGGGAATGCAATAGTTTCTCAACATCCAGGAAGGGAAGAAATTTGGTTGAAGGAATAACGGTGCATCTATCTGAATCCACCTGATTGGAGGGCTTATATAGAATTTCTTCAGATTCTTGGATATTTCAATTTGTCAGAGAGAAGAATGGAAGAGTTGATACATAATCTCTTCAACACTATCCATTTTCATGTTGAGCACAGAAAATCATCACAAGATCACAAGGAGGTTCTTGAAAACATGACAAGCTAGAGAAGGAAAATATTTGGTTCAAGATTCAGATATCAATATATTCAGCTATCTGATCTTGCCTTCCCTCAAAAATAAGATGAAACCCGTATCTGAAAAAAGCAGCAGAATTCTGAACAAATCCAGTAACATATGTTTTGAAACAAATGATGATACCATGAAATTTTCACAGAGAAGAGGAGAGGGATTGATAAGATGATATGGGTTCCAAGAAAATTGGTTGCAAAAAATGTATAGTATTTCTTATGAGTTCCAGAAAGATTTCCTATGAAGCCTAATTTTGAGAACCTCTGTTGTGTTTCTCTCTCCTACTGGAATTAGCCTGCAAAATCAAATGATAAAATTTGAATCAGCTTTCCCTCCTGGATCCAAATATCTCTTCCTCTGTTCATATTATCATCATATCCTCAAACAGTGACTAGATCAAACACCCTCTGCAAACACTATCCATCCTGATCATGAGTGCTAGTGAAACTTATATAACTCTCTCCCTATTGAGTAAATGTGATTTATGGAAATATAAAAAATGGACCATGGCAAAATTTTAGCCAATAACATGAGTTGTCTGTGTCCATTTGGACAGAATGGTACCTGGCTTCCTGCTTCTAACATTTCTGGTTTATTTTCTAGTCCGAGAAAAATGTGCTGCATGTTTAAACTCAGGGAACCTTGTCGTGCCAGGTTGAGAACTTTGCTATCTTCATCCTTTTCCACTCCTAGCTCACTCCCAAATGTTTTTTTTTTTTTTTTTTTTCGAAAATCTTCTGGAAAGTAGACTGAATACCTTCGCATGTTCACAAGTTTCATCCTAAAGCTGAATCGATGCCTCACAGGACCCCGGCAAAGTCCAGAGGAGCCTCCTCATGTGAAGTCCGGGAAAAACATCGTTTTACTACCAACAACATTCTGGGTTATATCTTTTAGCAAAATGCGGCTTTTGCTACCAGATACATAAGCATGTCCCAAAATAAATAAAAAAGCCCTTCTGGAAATTGATACCAGTAAAATTAGATACATGTCACTTTCTTTAGTTACTGAGGGAGGGCAGAGGTCCCTTATTGCGTGATTTTCTTTTTGTCGTCTTCCTAAGAATCAGCCTTTTGAATTTTGAATTTTGAGTCTTGAATCTTTGGGGGATTCTTTTGAAACAAATCGATTATCAAAGTTTATCCGGTGAATCTCAAACTTCATCAGTGAATTATTTAGTTGTCCCCATGGCTTCTTTTAGCCTGTTAAGTCAATTCGGGGTTGACTGGTTATTTTAGATTGCTACATTTACATAAGGACATTCAGTTATGGAATTTATGTCTAATCTAAACGTATTCCACCAACATAAGCACGTTTTAGCAAAAAAAGAATGAAATTGCTACCAAAAGTCACAAATTAATGCTCATTTGGCAAAAAAAAAAAGTGAATTGCTACCGCTTACATGAGCCGGTTGAGTGGGTCCTTGCCTCACTCTCTTTTCAGGCCAAGATATATGTATCGGTGTACGGAAGCACATCTACACAGGAGATCGGTACGCGGTGGATTAAATCTTGCTTGGTTGATATTTCCAATTTTCCACACACTCTACCTACATCCAATATTCTATTGCCTGTTATGCTTCCGATCACCCAAGAAATACATCACTTTTTTTTTCTATTAATGGTTTAAAATGTGACTCACCAACTGAAGTAGACCGCCCGATTTCACTCGACAAGGACATGCCCGCACAAACGGAGAGCGCTGTGTTAAACTGACCCTGGATATCTCAGTCTTACTCCAAGTGTAAAATCAGCCTAGTACTTTCTGGCTGTGAGTATTTATGTGTGTACCCTTGATGCTATGCTAACTTTCCTGGCCGCTTACCTTTACTCAATTTCTCTAATCCAGGAGTTCCATATTTTCCGCTCCAGTAAAATTTGACGAAGATTGAAAATGTGCCGAGGTCTTATTCAAGAGAAGTCTAATAGGATTCATAACTTGCTAGAGAATCCTGGGTCTGGGCCCGACAAAGCACATCCATACAGGCGGAAGCTGCTTGGTTGTCCATGCCCAGCGATCTCGGCCATGATAAACCATTCTTACTTGAAAATATTCTTCTAATCTTATAACTTGTTTTGTAGCTTTTTTTTCTTCCTTACTTAAAGATACTTGGTACTGAGCACTACTTATTCCTACCTTCTACTTCGAAAACAAAACATCAGGGAAGTGGAGAATGCCAAGCAGCAGATACCAATCCAAAAACTGATGGTGGCCCTCGTAGAATGCTATAACCTCAGCTGGACATTTGCAATCATTTTTGCGATTGTGGGAACTTTGCGAATGGGTAAAATTTTCAGCTTTAGCATCCAAGAACTTGGAAGGCATGGGAAGATTGAACATGACGCCAGCATGACTAGGTTTGATGCAGGGTGAGTATTTTTCCTTTACCTATATCGGTCTTCTCGCAGGGAACGCTATGCTTTTGGCTATGTCTGACTAGTCGTCTGTTTCTTGCAGGAAAGGAGATGCCTTGAATCCAAGCACGGAATTGATTGAGCAGCTATTCGAATCGGATGTCCGCTCCAATGCTAAAACTGTTACTTTACTAGAATTCGCCAAGAAGAAAGTAGAATTGGAAAGCCGAATCACCGAATATGACGCTCAATCCAAAGCTGAAATCAACTTCGTGCGTCCAAGTTTTCACGAGTCCCTGAAAATCAACACCCGAATTTAGGTATCCTTAACTACAGCCGTGCTCTTGCGCTGACTTTGCCGGCGATTCGTTGTTTTGAGCGTATCGAAGCTAGGGCGAGGAGAAGTTTGTTTGGCTCTGCAAGTGCACCGCGTTGGTGGTTCAGGCTCTGAACATCTTAAAGATGTAGGTATGACCCACAATGGGAGGTTAGTAGCACACACTAAGTGGTTGAAAACATGGTTAGTAGCTTCAAGTTTAACGTCGACAAAGTCAGAGGAACCAACGAGTGAACCTTCTTTTTTATAAAACGTAAGGTTCTACGAGGAACGACTCCCGGTGGAACTTGGGTGGAAAAAGCCAGCTTCCAGAATAACGCTTCTGGGAACTTTGGGACTGATGAAGCGGATGAAAACAATCCAAGATAGGTTCATAGAGTTTCTTTCAATTCCAATCCGCCGTCTCAGAGAGTAAATTTCTAATCCGGTCAGTACCTGCAACCAGGTTGAAAAGAAACCATCATGGGATTCAAGCTCCTTGAAAAAACCATGGATCCATAACGGGAGAAAATGTTCTCAATGCCCAATTGTATCATTGAAGAGTTGATTCCAGTCAACTTCCTGGCTAAAACGTGCAGGACGGAAGATGAACAAATCAATATCTCCTAAATCTTTGATAGTATCTCAGAAGAAACCTTTTCGCCCACTCTTTCATTGAAATTTCACTCAATACCTTCAATTTCCTAAGCCTCAATTTTGCAGAATCATTATAAATGATAATTTTTCTGTCATATTCTTATATTGATCACCCAGCCAAAGACAATTTGGTTATGGAGACTGAATCACTATGATAATTTTACTCTATCCCATTTTAGTCACACAATTGGATGAAAAAAAAACATGCAGTTCTAATACCTCTCTCGAAGCTGATATCATTCGTGAAAATAACAGATAGACATGATCTCATCATTTATCAGATGACATTAGAAACCTCAAATCTTCGGGTAAAAATCCAATTAACAGTTGGGGTGGTGAAGCTGGAGGTTGGGTTGAGACAAGAGATTGGTGAGAGTAGAAAGAAAGGAAATTCATGAGACGGAGCAGAAAGAAAGAAAAGAGGGAACATTGACAGGTAAGGAAACACAAGGGAATCACAGATGAAGAAATGAAAGTGGAGAATTCAAGAATCATTTGGAAACTGCCTACACTTTGCATACAATATTACGCCTATAATATGTCGCAAACAAACACGGCCTTCAAGGGTAAAAGAAAACTTGTAAATAGACTCAAGATATCTGAAAAACATTTCTTTCATGGCCAAAACAACTGCCCATCATGACCCAAATAATTCAAGCACATGCTGGTCAGGGCCCGTGTCTGCTGAGCAAAATGCCCTCGACCCAAGGAGGTGGCCGGCCAGCTCACAGGTCAAAAATGAGACCACAAGCAAATGGGTGTGACCCAACAAAATCTGGGATTGCTTATCTGTATTATGCGCATATTCGAAAACGAGACTGGCCTCCGAATATCAAAGTAGGATATTTCGATGCTTGATTACATGATGCCCATTACCCATGAGGTGGAGAAAGAAGAGTATCATAAGACACAGCTTCAGAGGCTCCGAGGGCCAGATTCGCTGTCCCACTAGGCGGAGAAAGGGAGTGAACAAGACCTTCTGGCGGTTTCATTCCAACCCAAATCCATGATGGGCTTGGGCAGGCTAAGGGACGTACAGCGTAAATGCCTTGTTCGATGGGTACCTGCAGCGTACAATCTAAGCAGACAAGCTGCATCAAGTGAGTCATTTTGACGAGGAAAGCTTGTCTGTGGCAAACGGATCGATTGCGACGGGACGAGCAAAGGCAGTCTGAGGAATTCGAGGGGTTGGAGGCTGAGAAGCGAGGTGCCGCTCCCTAGCTGCCAAATCGATCAGGCCGAAGTATCGAGCACGACCCTCTTCGGGAAGATTTCGCGGTAGTTGTCTGCGATGATGAGAAGTTTGGGGTCAATTGAACGCCAAGAAAAGGGCTTGGATCGATCACTAACTCGTTGGGATCCGCGACAACGCCTACAAACTTCCGCATCCTTTGCCGCCTTAGACTCAGTGCTCGATAGCCAACATGATCACCCCGCGGATCTTGGTAAAATTTCACAAAGCCTGGGATTGCGGCGTGTAAGGTGTGGTCTTTACTGATGTAAACATCTTGACCAGGATGAAACCTTCTCCCGCGTTGACGAATGATGATTTCTCCTTGCTCGACCTTTTGACCTGAGTGAAACTCATTAGCTCCCAACTCTTCGTTATCAATATTCGCGGCGAAGAGGCTTCTAGGAATCTGTGCTTCTAACCTCCAAATCTTTTCACTCCCAATCGTCGACCAGCCGAGCCACGATTGTTCTTCGTCGACCCACCGGCTCTTTTTGTGGCTGTCCTAACCTGGAGACCGACTACAGCATATGTGAAGTAGAATAAGTTCGTCTGGTGTCTATGGATTTATTTATAAGATTCGGTTCTTGTGCACTTACACCCGAGATCCGGGTAATGAGTTAATCCAGCGCGACAAAGGTTGGCTGATCTTGCAAGTCCGAATATCGATTGGAGGCTGCTGACTAGAAATGACATTTTGATTTGTTGGTGGATGCTGTGGCCCTCCCGCCCCGGGGGCTATCCCCGGGCTTCAGTGGTCTCCATCCGCGAAGCAGGATGCGGGCTGCGCGCAGCAGGGAATTCCAATTTTGTTCAGTAGCAGTTTCTGTGATACAATTGTACTGAGATAGTCATTCCACCTGTGTTCAAAAAAGAAACATGCAGCTAGCTGGATGGAAAAAAAGATCATGGATGGACATATTCCCTGTTTCTGCAATAAATCATACACTGAGAATTAGATCTTCACAACATTCAATTTTGGAATAGGTTACAATGGTTCCACTAGAAATAATAGGAAGAATCTCTCAACAAATTTTTAGCTCTGAGGAACTGAAAGAACACATGAATTAGTTGATTTATTATGGGGCATTAGGGATGCACCCAATCAGATCAATGTTTTTGGACATCAACTGACTTCATATGAATGCATGGTCACACATGATTTCATATTGAGTGAGTCCAGATAAAAGATATGAAAATAGTTGGGTGAAGACCATATTAGATATTATGAAATGAAACAAGATAGGATTTCTGGAAGGGTGGCTTTCTCCAACTATGATTGTTTTAAAAAAAATGTATATATTGAAATCAAGGGGAAGTAAGATATTGTCCCTGTGAATTGAGTCTGAAATGAAACAAACATCATTTTGATAATCTTCCATCATGGGTGAAATAAATCTTTATTCAAATTTCAAATCTTATTTGCTCACAATCTCAAACATTTTTCTCCTTCTATCTTTTCAATTTTCCAGCAAACCATTATCACACATTATTCTGCCTTACCTCTTTTCTGTGCAAGAATTATTATAATCATTTCAATTTGAAAGTTAAATCTTACTTGCCAGTTAGATATTAATAACCTGTACAAGTAAAATTGCCTTTCTTATTCTGGTATTACCTATGAGGTCCCCTTGTGCTACAAGCCCTTTCTTCTCAACAACAAATGGGCCACACTCTGTTTTGTTTCTTTAGCTAGAGTATCTAGTACAGGTATGAATAAATGGTGTATGGAGTTGGAAACCTAATTTCCTGAGTCAACCCTTTCCATAAAATTCTTCTTCCAAGTACCTGGTTTGCTCCTGCTTGGAAATACACATTGCAATTTAATCTCAATAATAATTTGAAAGATACAGGGGATAATATTTGAGGGCCTGATATGATACAAGGGTGTTAAGGCCTTGTCAGATTGGAAGAAAAGAAAAAGAAGAGAACCCAGGGCCCAGATCCACAATCCTGGACATCAAAAGTTGGGGCGAGAAATTCTCAAATGATCACATCCAAGAAGACTGGTTAAAAGAATCCCCCATGGAGGTTACACAAATTTATTTGAGTAGATTTTTGAATTCTGCTTCTGGAATATGTATGAAGACATGCATGGTATGACAATGTGTACCATAATTTGGATATGAGATCTGGCTTACTTTCATATCCCCATAATACAAAATTCCATGTATTTATGTCCTGTTACTATTGGCTCAACCATGCTAACTTGAAGACTGTAAGCTGTTTAACACTATATGGCATGAACACTGCGGGCGAGCCCAATGGCTTTCTCTTACAACAGCCATTGCAAGCTCATGAGCCTCCTTCATACTGTCACTGTGATATTGCATGATTTTTTTATTTGATGAAATCCACCATCTTTCATGATCAAGGGGCCTAAGTGGTATTCGAGGTAAGAGTGAAGCCCGATTGATTTAATTCATGCCTCAAAAAATGGTCAAGCAGCTTACCCTTGCCGGAGTGCGCTGTGTTGGCCTGGGCCCTGAGAGCAAAATGATTGATGGAAATCCGATTCATGCGGAGTACGTAGAGATGTCAGCATATTCTTCCTGCTGGGAAGATGGGGCTGAGAGTCAGTCGGTGACAGCGGTCGCTAGAGAATGAGGTAAAGTGGAGGAGTGGGAGGGTGCTTGGTGCATCTTGGAGAACATACGTACAACTAAGCTGGCTCATGATACTTCTGATGATCGATGATGAGTCGAGGATCTGGCCATCTGCGATGCGCGGAGGACAGTAGTCAGCTCCGTTGCTTCATCGGCACTGCACGCCATGAGCGTCTCTGCCCCCGAATCTCGATCTGGACTCCCATCAGCTCACACACCACACACCATGCATCTTCAGACCACATCCTCTTGGTGCTTGCGGAGTCAATTACATAAGACAAGCTGAGGACGCGGAGTTTGGTTACTTGAGTTTCTGCAGGTTTCTCGCTTTTTACGTGGAACTGAATCGCGGCCCCCATTTTTAACTCTTGTATCTTGCCGCTGCCTAGTTTTTTTTTTTTTTTTGGTTACATCGTCGCACAAAGGTTACAAAATCGGTTGATATAATTTATTAGATATGGATGTCTTTCTTATGTGCGGGAATAACGACTGTGGGACATCAGAGGTTGTGATTGAAGTATTGACTTCTGGAAATATATGAGAGTTTATAGGGAACGGAGAGTTGAAGAAATTGGGCTGCGAGACTTTTCTGCACACGGCTGTTAGGCTGAATTGGTGAGAGGCACGAATCTTCGCGTCATGACGATCCCCCCGCCGGCTTCCCCAACGAGATTCCTTCTCTCTCTCTCTCGAGTCTCGCTTGTCTCACTAACTTGAAGGACGCCCATCGACACATAATGTTGTAAGAATCGGACGGGGAAATTCAGTGCACAGGGCAAGCGCAAGCAGGGATGATAGTTTTTCCTTGCAAGACTAACAGAAGTCAAAGATGAAAGGCAGTGAGGATCGATTTGTTTTTTTATCCGGGCATCGAGGTCTCAAGTAAAATGTATCTGTAGATCAAGATGTTTTCAATATCTATATTTACATGGATAAGTGTATGATAGTTGGGAAAGTGGTTGGGTGTGGATTGGGATTGGGAGGCGATGAATGAAGCTCATCTGTCTCGATGCACGGGAACAACGGGGTGCTTGAAGTATTTGTGTAATATTTGGTTACCAAGTCCTCCTTGCGTTGAGAGCTGATAGTTGTTGCTTTTAATGTGGCAACAGGATATACCTTTTCTAGCCGGTTTATCTACCACATGCTTGCCAGCTTGCCTTACATCACCATAAACCTGCATTGTATGTCTTTCACCAAGTGAAATACCACCAAAAAAAAAAAAAACTTAGGGCTCTTTCTCAATTCCAGATGTCCAGATGGCCTTGCGCACTCCACGCTTGTAGCATGTGTGCTAAACTATTCCTATTTACTTGAAGCAAGTATTATTTGTTGATGTGTGTGTGTGTGTCTGGACCCCCCGATCTAGAGAGTCTCTGTTGTGTGATGATGATGATAAGACACAGGACAGACAGTGAGATTTATAAAATCGTAGCAGTGCAGGATGGAATTGAGGAGAATGGATAAAAGTTGACGCTGATCTAGCCTGATTGGCAAATCGACGACGCCCTGGCTTGTGAGATCTTCTCCCCCTTCCGATTTCAAAAATCGACTGACCCATCTTCTTCGACGGTGTTTAAAATTATATAACTTTTAAGAGTGAAAGACAGAATCAATTTATACGTACGCTTCAAATTCAAATTCAGTTTTTTTTTTTTTCTCTTCTTTCGCCGTGGCCACACCTCGGTGGATTTCAAAGCTGGTGAGTATTTTAATCCCGTGGACGGTGTCCAGCAAGCAGCAGTAGATGTTTCTGGAGCGAGCTACTCTAGTGGTGTTCCGTTTGCTTACCTTTTCCAGTCGTGAATACTTGCTCGGGGGGTGTGTGTCGCCGGATTCGAAGGCACAAGTCTGATCGGCTGAAGAACAACAAAACTTGTATGTTTTGTTTGAATTTTAATTTTCGTTTTTTGTTTTTTTTTTTTTTTGGGGGGGCTCTATTTAGACGGACATGGTCGGAGAAATCTTTCCGGATCTGTCAGTTATCCTTTTTATCCTCCACTGGGCTTTTCCTTCGAGAAGTATAAACTCAAGTCATCCTCTTGCTTTTGTTCCTTTTATTTTTTTTATATTTATATTTTTTTTTTATAGATTTTAAGAAGAAAGACCAGCAAAAGAAGAATTGAGTAAAAAGTTAAATCACCAAAACAGTCAACCTCTCAGTTCTCTCAGCAACCAGCCACTTCCTCCATATAAATAACCCACTCCTACCAAAACAAACAGAGAAACATATTATTTAACTCTTTTCCACCTCCCATCCATCCCCACTCTCAACTCGGCACTAGAAAAAATAGAAAAACAACAATAAATTCATCGTGCTCTCTCAATTCATCTGAAGAAAGAGTTCACTTGTTCAATACAGCTTTCTCTGACACACATTCCCAGCCATGGCTCTCTCTAATGACATCAATATGGAGGCCGACTCATCCCAGCTCAATGGGATTGAAGAGCGTTATAGCAACTTCTTTGAAAGAATGAAACATAACCATTCTGAGTGGTCTCAACAAAATGAAAGAGTTCGTCTACTCTTCTTTTACTCGCCAACCAAGATTAAAACATGGGCAGAGCCCCCTCACAAGTATTCCTTCTGATATAATAATCAATTTATAGATTCTGATGGAGCCTTTCACTTATCTCACTTCCACCCCCGGGAAGGAGATTCGATCCTTGATGATTGATGCCTTCAACCATTGGCTAGCGGTGCCTACTGAGCAACTCAACGTGGTCAAACGCATCGTTGGCCTTCTTCATACAGCCAGTCTTCTGTCAGTCTTTCTTTCATCCCTCTTGTCCAGTCACCTCAACCTCAGTCTCTCACTGAACGCCCATTTTTTATCCATTCAGAATGGATGACGTCGAGGATGGCTCCGAATTGCGTCGCGGCATTCCAGGTTGGCTTTCCCTTCCCTTAATCCCATCCGGCCCGGCTATAAATGATATCAAGAAAAAAAAAATAACCTTACGTGTTATTCCTGCCCAACAGTTGCTCACAAAATTTATGGCATCCCCCAAACTATCAATTCGGCCAAGTTGAGTTTTTCCACCTCAGTATTTCTCCCAAGTAACCAACAACTAGTTAACATGGCCTTTTTCCTTAGCTATGTATACTTTTTGGCCTATCAAGAGCTATCTGTATTACACCCGCCGAATCATCGCTCTGCCTCGGACCTATGGAAGCTCGTCAATGGTAAGTCATCCTCCATTTTTCCAAGACCAACCAAACTCCTGCCATATGATCTTGAAACCACCACAAGCACACTTACTCTTCATCGATTCACGCGTCTTCAGACGAGCTGCTGAGATTGCATCGGGGCCAAGGTATGGACCTATATTGGCGAGACTCGTTGACATGTCCAACGGAAGAAGAATACATCCAGATGGTCAAAAACAGTTCAGTCTCTCTCTCCTCTTGAAGCCCCCGGGCGAAAAAAAAGAAAGAACAGTCCTATATCCGCTCTCGGCTTCCTCCAATCTTATCCTTCTTCGTCTTCCATCACTCTTGTAGAAACTGGCGGGCTTTTTCGCATCGCGATCAAACTTATGACAGCCATGTCTCCACTTACTGAACTTCCGTGAGTGTCTCCTTGCTTATGACTGAAACCAGCCAGTCGATTTTCAATCCCAGTAGTCCCTGCGAAAGCGAGTCTGCCCTAATTGATATTATTGGCTTTCTCTTTTTCCAGAGATTACATCCCCCTCGTCGATCTAATGGGCATTATTTTCCAGATAAGAGACGATTTACTGAACCTTTCATCTGTCGTCTGTCTCCTTCTCTCCTATCTTCTCTCCTATGGTGCTCTATCCATGTATATCGCGAGTCACCCTTGATTGCGTACTGACGCTCTCCGGGAGTCTTTCTTTGGGACACAATTCATAGTATACGGTCAACAAGGGCTTTTGTGAAGACTTGACTGAGGGCAAGTTCAGCTTCCCGATCGTCCACGCTATCAGGGCGGACCCCTCGAACCACCAGCTTCTAAGTTGAGTCTTGACTCTTCCTAATAGCGTTCCCATTTGATTCCCCCCCCAAAACCGAAGTTATCCAATTAACCATTTTGCCATCACAGATGTCTTGCGACAACGACCGACTGATGATGGGATCAAGACTTACGCGGTCAGCTACATGAAAGAGAAAACCAAGTCGTTGGCCTACACCAGGCAGGTCTTGACCGTCCTGGAGGGACAGGCGGACAAGGAGGTGTCCCGGTTGGGCGACAACACCGCCCTGCGATCTCTCCTCGATATGATGCACGTCGGCCCTTCTCCCGCTCAGTCTACTGGCTCTCCGCCTTCCTAAACCTTCAAGTTCTCTCAGTATTTTTGATCATTTCCAACCCATCCTCTGTTGTGACTTTTGAACGCGTATAACATGCCATTTTTCATCTTTTCCTCTTCTTTACATCACGGGGTCACTAGAGAACGAATCGATAGGAGTAAGATGGGTTTGTTACAAAAAAGTATACTACGCCTGTAATATACAAAAAAAAAAAAAATCTTCTGTCGTTGTGGTATCGATTCGGTTCTGGTTTTTATTTGAGATTTTTGAGCTGTTGTAATGTTAAGAATGTTCCTCCTGAGTCGATGCTACGGGAATTCGGACGAGCATGTCTACTGGAGCCTCTGCCGAGTTATTGATTCCGTTCGCCCGAGTTGCTAAATCAAATGCACAGATCATGGATGGTGGTGTTTGGGGGTGTGATGAGTATGAAGTGACTGGGAGAGAAAAGACGGGAGTTGAAAAAGGAAGGATACCGAGTGCTAGATGAGCGGCACGGAAGACGTTTTGCCAGCGGTGGACGACGGATTCAATAGCTTGAAGGTGGGGGGAGGGGGCAGATGAGAAAAGAGTCAAGACAAAGAACCGAGTGGAGAGAGGATACAACACACTTAACGCGCCGTGGGCGCCCAGTGCGAATTGCTGGCTGAGTTCCTCTAGCTGCACAGCCATCCCATGCGACAGTTGGTTCAGCTCCACCAGCGCCGATAGTTCTTGCTGCTTCTCCATCAGTCGTATCGCCGTTGCCGTGAATCTGCCTGATCTGCTGCTCGACATGCCGTTCGCTCGACTGAAGGTGTTCAATTGTTCTTTCAACTTGACCCACTCACTCTCCCCGTCCCCGTGTCCCGAATAGAAGACCCCCCTCACCCGACTGTTCCCCGTACCCCCCGGAGAAATTAATAATACAGACCGGGGAAACTCTGCACTTCCCCCTCAATTGATTCAGCAGATACGATGATGCTGACTCCAATCACCACCTGAGGATTCCACGAAAATGTCAATCGAGATCGACTGGCTATCACTAACACCATCCATAGCGGAAAGTCTCACCGAAAGGCTCAACCGAATTCTTTCGAACCTCAGCAGGCCGGACTTCATTGGTCCCATTACGATCCAGTCGATCGAGTTTGGAGACATCGCACCGGATGTGGAGATCATGGATATTCGGGACGTCAGTCGGGGGTTCCGGATAGCAGATAATGAGAGCCATCTGTCGAGCTCGCCGGAGTGCTCGTCGACGCGGACCGCTAAGGCGGAGGACGGACACTCGCAGCCCTCGTTGCAGATGCATCTTCGGCTGAGCTACGATGGGAACCTGCGCATTCGTTTTTCTACCGCGCTGGTCCTGAACCATCCTGCGGCCGAGTTCATGAGTCTGCCCCTCAGGGCCGCCGTCGTCGGAATGGGCTTCGACGCAGAAATCATCCTCGCCATCGAGGGCGATCGCTCCAAATTTCATCTCAGCATCCTCGAACCTCCACTCCCCGAACTCCCCCTCTACGAAGATTCCGCCGAGAACTCAATCAAACGTACTTCCATCGGCGCCCGCATCCTACCCCATCTCTTCGTCGAGACAGAGGTCGGTAATGCCGACCGTCACGTTCTCAGGAACGTCGGTAAGGTCGAACGCTTCCTCACCGAAACCACTCGTAACTTGATCTGCGAGGAATTCCTCTATCCCGTAAGCCTCCTCGCCTCAACTTCTCCCTCCTTTTTGTTTTTTTTTGGTTTACTTTGCTTTCGTTTGCTTACAAACCTGGTCTATAGACCTTCCAAACGTTTGAATGGGGCTGAGTAGCTCCTACTCCGCTGATGACTTACTCTTACAAATTGAGATAAAATAATACGGGTCACTTGTCAGGGGGCACTCAATGGACGAGTACATACAATATGTTTGCTTTGAGGATTGTATATTTTTTGTTCTGTTTTGGAGGTCAAGATAAGACCGAATGTCGGTGTCGGCCAAGATTAAGAACATGTGTGTATTTCTTTAAGAAGTGATGGAATCTCCTTCTTGTTCTTCTCCAGAAGATATCGATCTGAGTACATGCTTCTTGTTTCCCTGGTATGCGGTCCTACGGAACACCGCAGGGCCAATTGACGGCGACATAGTTTTATAGCCAGGCAGGCTGTGTTGCATGAGCTGATTTCTTATGCGGGTTTTCTTATTTGTTTGGTGATCTGCTTTTCTCTTCAGTCGGATGTGATTTTCTGAAGAATACCAACATGGTAGCACTCCTGCGACCGATATCCTACTTGGTGGAGCGCTTGGAGGGCGGCGGTTCTCGTCCAGAGCTGGCGGTCGAGCTGAGCACGCTGGAGGCCATCCTCGGCGAAGAATCGGTGCATTGCGAGCTGGGAGAAGAAGCCGGAGAGCTCTCGTCGATATCGCTTCTGATCGATCTCCATCTTAACAACACCCTCGAGAATGATGATGATGATGATGACGATGATGTCCAGTGCCAACTGCGGCTCGAGATCCCGGACCAGTATCCCTCAACCCAGGAGCCGCCCCGTGTCCGTCTACTCGCAAAGTATCTCGGGCCGTTCAAGGTGACCCACGAGCTGCTTGAGGCCATCACGAACGTCTTCGTCAACCTGCCTTCATCCTCTCCCGCCGACTCTATCCTCTACGATGGCATCCAAAACGCTAAAGACATCCTCTCCGACTTCTACCTGCGAAATCTCCACCGACGTGCATCATCCCCCTCCAACAAGGAACCTCCCACTACTAGTCTTACAACACCCGAGCATGCCACTGAGTCCCATGATCCTCATTTGGAATCCTCGCTCCATAACGATCGTCCGGACGCGAAACAGGTCGTGGTCTTTTCTAGCGACCCCATCGTGGACCGAAAGAGCGTATTCATCGGGCATTCCGTGGCTCTAGAAGACCCCAAGGACGTGAGTACTTCACTAAGGATTGACGACCTGAATTACACCGTCCCTCTTCTTTCTGTAAAATGAAATCACTTCCAGCGCTAGCGTTGCCCTTTCATTTCAGCTATTTTGATGCTTCTTTTTGTTAGGTCCCACGGATTCTGCAGCACCTCCTCGGCGACAAAAAAATCGCAAAGGCTACGTCCGTGAAGGGCTCCCTTCTAGTCTGAATATCCCCTCTCCCAGAATACTCATATCCTGCTTTCTCCTGCAGTCATAATATGGTCGCTTGGAGGTGCCAGTTCAACGGTTTTCTTCACCAAGGTCGCTTTCTCCCCATCTTGTGATCGTTTATGGCGGCTTCTAGCTCAACAAAAAAAACCTCCCCCATTTGATCTGTTTAGATAACGATGATGATGGCGAGTCCGCGGCTGGATCCCGGATGGCACATCTTTTGAATATCTTGGTATGTCATTTTTTTCAGCTGCACGACACGAGTCGCTGAAGTCACTCATTGCATTACTCCTTTTTCTTTTTGTTCGTGTGTTTGGGTTGGTGGCTCTCGGTGGGAATGTAGGACGTCAAGAACGTGTTCGTGTGTGTCAGTCGCTGGTTCGGTGGCATCCATCTCGGACCCGACCGCTTCAAAGTTCGTCCTTATCGCCCTCCTCCTCCTTCTTATTGTTCTTTTCGTCACGTGAATCAAGTCCACAAATAAAGAAAAAAGGCTTTTTTTTCTTTTCGAGGGGAATTCTTGGATGGTATCCAGTAGACTGTACGGTCCAAGAACTCGTTCGCTGATAAGCATCGCTGCTTTTCTTTCAAACTGCTCTGTGCGTGTGTGTTATAGCACATCAACCAAGCTACAAGGGACGCTTTGGTTACGGGCGGCTTCATCGTCTCGGGGTCTAAGCTGGCTGGACATCAGGCTCACGCGGCATCCCACGGCCTTGTCCCAAAAAAGAAAAAACGATAGAATATTTCCCTCTCCCTCCCACCCTAGCTAGCCTCATCCGCTAGTATCTTGATTTCCTAGCATCTGCCTGCTTGCTGGCCCTTATTTGTGTCTGGTTCCTTTCATCTGTATCACTGGATTTCTCTGCTTATATCCTCCCTTCCTCTCCCCCTCCTTTGTTTTCAAGACCTGCCACACGTCTTACTTGCCCTAGTAGAAACACATACTTCCTGGCCCCCAACAAAACTTGACTTGTTTTTTTTTTTTTGAAATACTTGCGGCTGAACTTATAGTTGACACATGTGTTTTAGTTGACGTACAGAATTTCCCAAATTATTGAGCTTTTTTCATGTCAGGGAAGAAGACGATAAAAAAAAAAAAATCTCTGTGCAGATGTAACTTACTGGAGCGGCTTATTTTAAGGGCCAAGCTAACACAGCATCAGTCTTGTGGACAAAGAAAAAAAACACTGGGCATAGCTCTGAATATAATTGAAAGAATCTGAATTGGTGATTTATGGCCTAAAAGAAAAACCACCAGCCTGCCTGATCTCCAGTTATTCCTTCCCTCCAAATTGCTTTTCCGTGGTCAGTCCATTGTCAACTCCAACTGGGATTTCAGCCTCTATTTCCTTCAAATTTACTTCTTCAACATGACACACTAACTTCCCCACAATCAAGTTTTTGCTGGTCCAGATGCACCATTCTGGGCTCCTCTCCTGCAAATGCATCGTAAGACTCAACACCCTTTTTTGCTGAATTTGAAAAGGTATGAATCAAGGAAGCCTCTGCCTTTCCAAATTGTTAGATACAACACTCACTCCCAAGCTAGACTTGAAAGTTATGTAAATCATAGTTTGTGTCACTGGTGGTGTAGGGCTGTTATGATTCAACTCAGTACGGTACTAAAATCTGGGAGTAATGACTCTTCTGGTGTATTTCATGTGTAAAATAAACTGACTTTAATAACACTGCAAAATAAAAATGCTCAACTGCCTGCAGTTGATATGCAGAAAGTCCCAGGAAGCTTCTGTTGTTACTCCAACCATGCTCCAAAAGTGATTCAACCAAGCTTTGATCCACAGTCACTGTGCCAAAAATTCTAAATAGGCAAACATGTGGAGTTTGAATGGAAGCTTGGCTGGAGGATGCTGCATGTCAACTGCATGCAAGTTTTTTTTTGTTTTTGCAGTGTAAGGTTCTCAAATAATATCTAAATAAGATCTCATAAGTTGTACTGGTGTTCCCCCTACTACTGATGTGAGGAAGGAACAATTGATCTGATGGGATTATGAGATGATTAAATGAGTAAATGATTCAATGGGTGAATGGTCAATAAACAGCTGAGCAGAGAGCCTCTTTTATAGACCAATTTGAGCAATCTTCGCTAGTGAGACAAGCAAGTGAGGGGTAATTGCTGGTAGGGACACCCGGGTGCTGTGAATTGATGATCTCATGCTGTGCAGGTTGCCTAGTAACCATGCATGTCCTCCATTACAATGTCACTTAAGCTGTGCAATGGAATATTCCAGTTGTTCCATGCACCCTGTATGCTACCAACACATGATTCTTGCAGCGCAGCTGCTTACTTTCCTGCTGTCACATCCACTCCTGCAATGCAAGGTACTTCTCATGTGCAGCTTTTGCCTACTGTATTTCCCACATGACATGCTCTAGATGAGTGAGGATCCTCCACCTTGTGACTCACCACTGATACAGCATATATATATAAAATAGAAATTAATAATATGAGAGGTTGTATACAAGCATATTCTTGTATGTACATGCTAAATATCAGTGAGAAATTAGAAAATTATGTGTGAAACTTGTATTACATATATATAAAATCAAGAAACTATTATAAAATAAAAAATTCAAAACTTTTCTACCAAAAAGGTATGAACACACAATCAATTGTTTTGATATTGAATCAAACTCCTGTCCATGAAATGGTGGATGAAGATGGATTCCATGGATCTGGTCCTTCTCCTGCCCAATGATTCATGCAAGAGACAACCATTAGCATCAGTCAGACAAGTGGGATATTCAACTTCAACCCAATGTACTCAACTGGAAGTTTCTCAGCTACACCTGATGGTCTCAACTTCAATGAAGCAATTACATAATTATATCAGTAAATTAAATGTCCAATCCCACAGCATGGAAAGCTCTTCATGAAATTTAAAAACATCTTTCCTGTCTTTCTAAGTGGGAATGGAAGTGGCCTGATGCCTCATCTAAATTATTACACTTGGTGGAAAAGCTAGAACATATTCCAAATCAAGTTGGTCTACCTCAGGCATCATAAAACATCAATTACCACCTCCCAAGCATTGAAAGGTGTGTTTATGTGTTATAAAAAACTTGAAAAGTTTTGGAAGCTGGATTATCAGTGAAACAATTTCTGAGGTAATAATGAGTGATAAGTGATTAGTGATGATTGATGATCAGTGATGAGTGATGATTAATGAGAAGTGAGGTGTGGGAGAAAGTGCTTCAAACCAGGATTGAAAACAGGTCCTAGTGATGAGGGGTTATGAATCAAGAAAAGGTCTGAGTATGAAAGGTGAAATAGCCTAATGGTAGAGGAACCTGTTAGACCTATGTCTTGACCAGGGCTTGAGTCAAGGGCCTTCTGAAGGGTTTTTTTGTTATGAGCTGTAGCAGGGACTCTTATATGTAAAAAGTCTATCATGTACATGTCATGGAAACCACACTTTTAGTTCTCAAGGAGGGAGATCCAATCCTCTCCCTCATCCTGAAATCAACCAACTAGAACCCAGAAGACCTTTCTTCCTCTCCCCAGAGCAGAACATAAAATATTACAGGATCTACCCTACAGAGAAAAAGACTCAGAAACAAACTAGAAACCCACTAATAGAAAACAAGCAACAGAGGAAGAACCCCTCTCACTCCGCAAGTAACATACCCACTCCCACACCGCTCCTGCACCCCAACTATGGATTCTGCCAAAGTTGAAAACCTCAAATGACAGATGGCAGACATGATGAAGGCACTGGACAAAGAGAAATGCGGCTTCCAACAAGACGAAGAAAAGTTGGAATCAAACTGCTGTGGCAGTTTGATCCAATCTGAAAACCACCCCAACTGGCAATCTGGGGAAAGCTAGGAAATTTGATGAGGGGGTGTGTGCTTATAGCACAATTAAACCCCTGCTGTGGAGCTGTTATGGGTGAGGCGGAAGCTGCGGGCCTCAGCAGTAGCTGCTGCTGACATCTCAGTGAGCACTGAGGATCAAGGTGGACCAAAGTAAACAAAGGAATGTAGTTTCAGAGCTTTTTTTAGGCTGGGCGGACTACTTTTGCTTTTTTCAGTGGCAGAGAAAGTATGGGGGGGTTGGCAATGTTAAGGCAGTCATTCAGCGGGTGTTTGGGGCTCAAGCAGGCATCAGAGGGTCTTACCGGAGAGTTCTGAAGGGGGCAAAACTGAACCAGCGGGGAAGCCAAGGGAGTTTCAGGGTTTGCGCAGCAGGGGGCTTGAGGTTAGAGGCAGACACAGGGGTTCCTGAATCAGGGTGGTGCTTCAGTGACAGCGGGGTGCAGAAGTGTGGGGGAATGCGGGTAGTGGGGAGGATTCAGGGGGGAAGGGAGGGACTTAATGTAGGGGGGATATCATTATACCATCTATGTAGAAGAGAAGTGTGGGAAAAGCTGAGAGTCAAGCAAATCAATATATCACTCAAGGCAGGATATTCAGAATCTCTTTCCGGTTTGAAGCAGCAAAGAGCGGTGAAAGTGAGTGCCTGTTGATAAATTGTAGGAGATACAGCTTACTAGTGGTTCCAGTCTTCAAAAGTGAAACCAAAGATTACCTGAACAATATGGAGAAGAAATCTCAATCCCCTACAGATGTTTTTTGTTTCCACACCACAATTTTAGTTTGACAAAGCCCCCATCACTCATTGCAGAAAACATTATCTTGAAACTCCCGGAGAGCTTTTTGTCAACTAAAGAATTTTTCTATTCAAAGCAACCATTGACAATAGAACTAGTCAAATAAACGGTCACCAACAAACAACACAATTTTTTGCTTAGCTCAGTTTCTGTGAAGACTGAAGACTCCACCATGGCCGCAACTAAATCCAAGTCAAAGCGCCGCAAATACTGTCCAGGTGGAAAACACAATGCAAAAGAAATTCATCCCGAGAAGGACTGTTGACAACTCGCCAAACAGACTGCCAATGCAGCTCAAGCTACCAAATCAGACGATGCAGGCTCTCGACCTAGCAGCGCAAGATTCAGATGTGTGATCAAAGCTTTTGCAGCCACTCAGGACACAGGGATTTCCTATCTTGACAGCGGCACTTCTCACCAAATTCTTGCCAATAAACGACTCTTCTCAAACTACCAACCTAGAAGCACTAAGGTTGAGATTACCGGAAAAACTTCATTCAACATTGTACATGGAGATGTCGTATTCTTCAAAGTGTTGATTGTATCTGGGACGTGTATGGTCCGCATCAAGACAATTTGTCAAGGTCAGTCTGAATCATCATCTGTTGGGAAGGCACTTTTGTCAATTGATGTTACGCTATTACACAGGCGCACTGGCCACTGCAGAAACGAGGCTTTGAAGCACATGTTTGGCTTCAAGCTACCAAAAATCAAATGTGATGCTTGCTCAGTCTCTAAATCATAACACCTTGTATTTCCCTCCAGTCTACCTGAGGCAAAACAGACGCTTGATTTGGTCCATATGGATCTCAGCGGAAAAATTACTCCTGTATCCTCCTCTGGCGGTCTCTATTATTTAAAAATAACCAATTGGTTCACGCGATACCGACATGCTTTCATTCTTTTGTCTAAGTCTCAAACATTTGAGAAATTTAAAGAAAATATTACACTCAAGTAACAACTTTTCATGATCAACCAATCAAAAATGTTATCTTTGATGGGGGGGAGAATTCTATTCACTAGAGTTCACTTGTTTTCTCAAGTCCAAAGGTTTTACAATTCATGTTACGGCTCCTTACACTCCACAGCAAAACGTGGTAGCGAAAAGAGTTAATCACACAACCTGTGAGAAGGAAAGATTTTTGCTCAAGCAAGCTCAGCTTCCTTTGGAATACTGGGTGGAGGCCGTGTTTCTTGAAAACATTACTCCCATGAGGAAGCTTTCTTCGAAGACTCCATACTCACTGTGATTTGCAAAAGACTTCGATTATCCTAAATTGCACCCCTTTGGTTGTAAAGCCTACGTAAACATTCTAAAGAAGCTCAGGAACGGTAAGTTTGGGGACACATGAAAACACGGCATACTTGTTGGCTATCAGCTGGGGATGCACAACTGGCACATCCTATTGGAGGGAGATTGGTTGAGCGCTGTCATGATGTCAATTTGGACGAAACAGAGTTCCCAGGAGTCTCCCTTTTCTCTCCAGCTGATAGCAATTCCGATTGTAAGCTTAAAATTCCCTCAACCTTTAAAGAAGCCAAAGAATGCGGTGCAATACCATCTCCTCCAGCATTAACCCCGGAAGAGCACTTCGTAGATGTAAGCTCCGGCTATTTTGACCTCCAAGATCTCATTGTCTTGGAAGACGACAACCCTTGTCAGACACCGGATTCTCCAGATCCATCCTCATCTGAGCTTTCCAGAAATAGACCTGTTTGGGACATTGTCCTTGCTCCTGATAAAGCGCCAAAAGACATCTCATCCACTATTGACTCCTTCAACATTATCACCTCAAAACGGTGTGTGAACTTCAATTTTACGAGACATCCACAATCATGATGATTGCAACTTCCAAATCCCAACAGGACTGGTAGCATTTGTCTCGGCCCAAGTTCCGCAGACGTACAACCAAGCGATGGCATCTGGGGAACATGTTGAATGGAGGAATGCTATTGATCTGGAGCTCGGCGCAATGGTGGATCTTGACGTGTGGGACATTGTTCAAATCCCGGTTGAACACAGTTTACTTGGCACCATCTGGGTCTTTTGCAAGAAAGTCAATTCAGATGGCGTAATTTCGAAATTCAAGGCACAGCTTTGTGCACAAGGATCCTTTCAGATCCCCAGGCAGGATTTCAAAGAGACTTATGCTCCTACTGGACGGTTTGCAGATCTTGGCGAACTGAATCTTCTCCTTGGAGTCAAAGTATTGTGTGTCAATGACAAGGCTCTGTTTCTCTCTCAGAAAGTCTACACCAACAAGATTCTTGCCGATCACAAAATTCTCAATGCACAACCAGTCTCCACTCCCATGGTCCCAAACACACAACTCATGAAGGCCACTCAGAAAGAACAAAGTGAATTTGAGCAAGTAGGAACCAACTATTGCCGTACTGTGGGGATGCTCATGTACCTGGCACTGTGCACAAGGCCAGACATCTTGTTTACGCTGTCGCAGCTGTCCCAACACCTTGAGTCACCGGGCATCCATCACTGGCATGTGGCCATCCATCTGCTCCGGTATCTCTGCGGCACTAAGCACTATGGTGTGATTCTCAATGGGAATCAAAATTCAGGCTCCGTCAACGTTTATTCTGATGCTGACTGGGCCAATGACCCTTATTCACGTTGATCTTACTCAGTATTTGTTGCAACACTAGGGCATTTTTTGGAAATCCAAGAAGCAACCAACTGTGGCTGCCTCAGCCATTGAAGCTCAATACATTCCCATGTTTGAGAGGTTAAGAAGCAAAATGGATCAAAAAACTTCTTGATTCACTGAATGTTTCTCTGTCGCACCAAATCACTCTCTCAGTCAACAATAAATCCACTATTGCACTCTCCATCAATCCAATGTACCAGCAAAGAACTCGTCATATTGCTTTCAAGTATCATTGAATTCGTGAATTACTGAACAGTGGCGTGGAAAGAACTCAATATTTATCTACAAACAACCAACTAGCAGATCTCTCCACAAAGGCTCTCAGAAAGAAGAAGCATGAAGAAGCCATCAAGCAACTCAACATCACCGGGTATTGAGACATTCTCAACCTAAGCATATTCTGAAACCGGGTGTTGATGATGATTAGAGTTGAAACCCTAAACCAAACCTAATCTGTTGTAGTTAAATAGTCTGTTGTGCCGCTCCTATTTTTCTTCATTCAGATTTTTTTTTTCCTCTTCAACTCCCAACCTTTCAGGTTTGCTTGTCTCCGTTGCCTTGTCATCTTGTGTAGTGTTGCTCACACACTCGTGGTTTCTCTCAAAGGTTCATCTCATTTCCTCTCATTCTCTTTTTGTTATCTATGTCTCTTTTCTCTTCAAGAGATTCATTCAGATTTTGTTTTTCCTCTTCAACTCCCAACCTTTCAGGTTTTCTTGTCTCCTTGGCCTTTTAATCTTGTGTAGTGTTGCTCACACACTCATGGTTTCTCTCAAAGCTTTGCTTGTATCCTTGCATCTTGTGTAGTGTTGCTCACACACATGTGGTTTCTCTCAAAGGTTTGATTGTCTCTTTGGCCTTGTAATCTTGTTTAGTGTTTCTCACTGTCAGCTTGCTACTATACAGAGACAAGCAGCCATAGTAGTAACAAGAAATAATAAATTATTATTTCTAAA
>LAVV01015715.1:57360-73302 GCA_001263375.1 Puccinia sorghi
TGAGGATTAAGAAAGAAACTCACCATTCTAGCAGTTTTCCGCAGTGAAACCAAAGAGTACTCGATACACATCAGCGGAAGACACTCAGTTACCTACTGAGACGGTTTTTTCTTTCCACAACGTCATGCTCACAAGAAAACAGAATCGAGAGAAGTAAAGTTGGGGACAGTCACAAGAAAGGTGTGTAACATAAGACCTATCTAAGTTTTAGAATCCAAAATGTAACTATATATGATGATATTTGAACTCAAAACCTCAGTATAACTGAGACATATGCTAGAGTGCTGCCTTTAACCAACTAGGCTACAAACACTTATTATTCCCTGATGAATTTGACACTTCTGTATGGTGACCCAAGGTATGCTTTTAATCTTCTGGGATCAAGTCTGGATGTTTTTTTGCACCGCTTGTCATGTTACCAGGTCTAATTCTTATAGTCTTTGGGTTCCAGCAACAGTGGGCCGCTACGCTACACTACGCTACAGGCCAAAATAGCGTAGCGTAGCGGCCGGTTTTTTTCGCCAATGCTGTAGTGTTAGCGGCGCTACAGAGCTGCCACAGCACTTTTAGCGGCTATTTTCCGCTCCAAAGCGCTGTAGTGTAGCGTAACAAGGCCTTTTTTGGGCCTCGTTCCGTTAGGATTCGCGCAAAACTCTACGACAAAAGTTGTTAGCTGTTAGCGGTTTTAAGCTACACTACGCTACATGTGGCGTAGTGGGCCCACTGTTAGTTCCAGTCTGCATAGAGAAGATCTCAAATCCAACAATAAGTCTGTCCCTTGAGAATGAAACAAGCCCGCCAACATTTTCATAGATGTTGATTGGGGGCTTTTCCATACCTTGACTCAAAAACGTAAGATAAATTCAACCTTAACCTTCTTCTTCCCAACTCAATAGTGGGTCTCATTTCTCCCTAAAACCTGCTTTTTACCCTGCATACTTCTGTGCTTGTACTCAGCTATCGGACTTAGCTGGGCCCTTCTGATACAAGTTGTGGCTAAGATAGCTCCCTGTGAAAGGTTGAGAGTGTTCTCTCAGTGAAGGAATAGAAGAACTATATTCTTCTCTCTATCTGTTGGTCTATCCAAGAAAGAGGATAGCCTGACAAAGCTCCTGCAGTCCTTTTTTTTGAAACCTGAAGTTCAAGTTTTCTGATATGCTTTGAACACAGCTCTTGAATTAGAACTGCAATACAGTTGGGATCAGAGGGTATGAAAGTTCAACTAGAATGTAGGATGGTCTGGAAATGAGCCCATCTGGAACGGTACCACTCTGGATGGATACCTTTGATTGGGTGATATCCAATGATACAGCACTTTTCCCCCCTGGCTTGATGATTGCCTTCTTTGGTCAAGACACAGGATATGGCTGGGTGGAGAGCTGTTGTGCCCGGATTGGTAGGCAGAGTTGAGGATCTGTGGGGATGCTTGTATTCCCATGATATTTTGGCCTGTGGGAATCAGCATATTGGTTATTTGGCCAAGAAAAATAAATCATTCCATCACAAAATGATATAAAAGGATGAAAACTTTCCAGGGGCTCCTGGGGGAGTCCAGTTGGGTATTGAACTGGAAAAGGGTGATTGGGGGTGGTCAGGGATGTTGCAGGAACAACTTGGCTGGGATAAGGTGGTTGACAAGTTGGAGTTGGAGCTGGTGCTGGATGTCCACACAATTCTATCACATGAGCCATTGCTTCATCCCTTTTGGATCTCATTTCAGTGGCTGGATCACTGAGTGGTGGGGGAATTGTGCTTGGTTGGGATGCTATGCTTGAGTTGGGTAGAGGTGCTGAGTACAAGGAGGCCATTTTGATGCAGTTGATGAAGTAGCCAGGAAGAACAGTGGATGGGTTTCCACATTGGAGACAGTTCAGTTTGATTTGAGTGGTAGGGTTAAGCTGGTGGAGCTTGGGATGATGGTGGGTCTTGAAACTTGTATGGAAATGATAAAGTCTCTATATGAGGGTCAAAAAGGGTTTTATATTGTGGGTTGCAACCCACAATCTGACACCTGGTTTTGTTATCACTGTATGGATCTGTATCTGCAGGTTGATGAGGGGAATCTCAGATGAAGGTATTCTTCAGAAGCCATGTACAGTAAACAACATCTGAGATTGTTGATCTGCCAATACCAAGCTTATGCCCAATTGAGGTCTTAGTCATCTGAGCAGTGGCCATGCTAATAATTTTTCCGTTCTTCTCAGTGGAAAGATGAGGTTTTTGGGTCATCTAAGAAAATAAAAAAGAGTAAATATATAAAAAAAAAATTAGTTAAAAATTTATAAAAAAAAAATTACTGTGCTAACTGCCTGTATTTGAAGTATTAGATGTTGATGCGCTGTTGACTGTTCAAAGGATCCGGTGCACTGCTTGTCAGCAAGTTTCACCAACAGTTCACATGCATGAAAACTCAATTCATCCCCGCCAAAGTTTTCTGGCTAGTCACTGTACAGGTGAGGAAACATCTGTTCATGGCTTGACTGGTGGCTAGGAACCAGTGATAGTGGTTGAATGAGAGCCATGTGTGGCCAATATTGGGGGTCCAAGCTGTTGGGCCAAAAATACTGCCTGTCCAGAATGGCAGTTCCAGGGTGTTAATCTGACTAGTTTGGCGGGAAATATGGCCATTAACATGGCGGATAAAACCCATAAAATATTCAATTTTCAGTTTTTTTTTTGGGGGGTGGGGAGGGCTGTGTAATTTTGATATCACAGGGCAAGCTGATTTTAGAAGGGGAACTAGATTTAGTTTTAGCCTTTCTAAATCTGGTTCTGCAGGGGCTGCAACAGTCATACAATAGACAAGGAGATGATTATCACAATTCAGCTTGACTCATTAAGTAGGGGATCCAACTTGGAATGAACCAGCAGCTGAATTCTATGACCTCTCCAGGCTCCAACTCTCTGGGAATAGAACTCTTCTTTACTAGCCAGTCCAGAGGGCACCAACAGTCAAAGGAAATCATCATCCCCTTTGATTCATTTCTCGGTATAGATGGATTAGATCTGATTGGCATCTTTTGCACTACATATCGGGAGATAATCCCAAGGAATGTGGGGAATCTACGGGGAACCAAGTGAGCAAGAAGCTTTTTGTTCACCAAATACTCGGCTGAGACCCGGAGTGTGCAGTGACCATGTGGCTGGAGCTGAACACACACAACATGAACCAGCTCACTCGATTCTTTGGATTAAGCTTACTCCCCCCAGTCCCTCTTCCAGGTCGTAACACTCTGCCCTCATTTCGATGCCTGCACTCATCCCAGCAGAACCACAACCTCATCGCCGAGAAATATGCGGAAAAGATCAACCAGAAATTGAAAGAGTAAAGTCTCCGTTATCTGCCCCTTTGTAAAAATACCCGATCTGAGGGTCTCACTTGAGATATACACACATACATATATATATTCTTCTTGTTTTTTCTAAGGAAAGGACTGCGTGATTTGGAGGAATTGAAGAAGATCAATCAGGACCGAATCGAGGCGGATCGCATCCAGCAACGAAAACTATACGACGAACTGGTCCAGAAGGCTCGGCAGAAGCTTGCGTCCCTCGATCAATCCAGCCAGCCGACGAAGCAAGGAGGATTACCATCATCCCAGATCTCCAAAACGAGACAGTATTCCTCTCCTATCAAAGTGGGGGTGTATATCATTTCAGTGAACGAATCATTCGAATAAGGTCTGTTAACCAGATGTTTTTTCTTTTTTTCTTTTTTAGCCACTTGACAGCATCATCGATGTTGACAAAGTGGCGAGCCAATCGGCGAACGAGATCACGAAGCTCTGGGTAGCCTACCATCTATCCACATCAAATCCACCGCGATTGGGGGCCGTGATCCCCACCGGGACGTACGAAGAAATGATCGAATCTGCGAGGAAATACCCCAGCTTCGTCATCCCATTGGCTAAATCCTCCTCCACCTCCTCTCTCTCGCCAGATAAATCCAATCCTGCTGACTTGCCTTTCGAAATGCAGTATCTGGTAAGTGAGTATCTTCTCTTGGAACGGTTGACCTAGTATCTGTTTGGTTAACTTGTGTTTTGTTTTCATGGTGGGCCTTGGAAAAAAAACCAAAAAACGATAAAGCAATGGGATTTTGTTAAGCAACCACCAGAGCCCAACCTGCCTGATTTCTTGAAAGCCAAAACGACATGCACCATACCGGCGACGATCGTGATGTACACACCACTTGGCGAATATAAGCTGAGACAATCGTTTGCCCAGCCGACGTTAATTCTGACGCATTACACCGATTTAGCTAATAGTCATGGGATTGTATTGATGCGAGGGGACATCACGCCGGCTTCTAATGGTAGCCCTAAAATCACACCCACAGAAGCCCAGCTGATGATCTTGAGGTTTGTGGATTTTTTCCAGTTTTGGATTAAATAATTGCTGACTATATGTGCACTCGATCTCGTTTATGGGGTGTTATAGGCTGCAACAGTTTTATCACTCTACTGTGCCTGCCAACCACGACCAATTGTTGCACCAAAAACGGCGGGCATTACTGCACCAGTTCCACCACAATCCGGCCCAATTTCGGTTGCCCCAACTGCTTGAGTTGGTTAATGATCTGTAATAGTATTCCTCTTGCTCTCCTGCACAGCTTTTATGAGCCCTGTAGAGCGACTTGAATATGTACATGTCAGATGGGTTCATGTGAGATGAATGTGGTTTAGGGAGATAGTTGATTGAATTATTTAATGCCATGGCAGATCCATCTCAGACGAGTGATCTCCTCATGATGGGAGACTCCCCGGCGGGAAGAAAAGAAGTCTCTTGACTGTTCCACCCAAGAACCACACAATGTCCACTTCCAACCACTTCCACCAAGAAGACCACGAACTACGAACCACCCACTATCAGCCATACCAGCATCTAGGAAGAACCCAAGACCAGAACGCCTTCGGTGATGACAGCGACAGCGAAGACAACAGCCATCAACATGCAGTCCCAGACCATAATGACCCGCCCGAATTCGACGTATACAAGGGTCAGAACCTCCTGATTCATTTATCGCACTGTCATACTCATCCTCTATCGCTAATATATTTATATAGACTTCAATAACAGCGGGGTCAGGTACACCACCCTACTCCAAGGGAAAACAGCCGAACAGAAGCAAGACAGAGATGAGCTCCAGGACCACATCCTTCTAGATTCGGAAAAATCTCGCCAACATCGCCCCGATGATGATGACTCTTTAACCCACTCACCCACCTCGCCCTCCTCCTCTTCCCCCCGTCCAGGACTACAAACCATGCAACCTGGCTCGCCTACTCGTCAGAAGGGAACCCTGTCTGCGATGAAAAACGGTGGGAAAAGCCGATGGAGAATCGGTTCGATAATTGCCTTTCTCGTCATTGCTTGGTACGCACAGAAGCCCTTTGCTCGCTTCCTTCCTTCCCCTACAAAATCTGAACTGACGGTCTACGGATTTGTTGAAATGAAGTTTGGGAATAGTGATTTTCTTCCTGATGCCACGACAGCCGTTCATCTCACTAGAGATCCCCCCGCGGCTGGTGAAGAAGGACGACAACAACCTGATCTTCAGTGCCTCCAACCCCACCAACTTCTCGTTCGATGCCCAGCTCGACCTCTTCCTTGACGCCCGTCCCTCCTACCTGCCCACGCTCATCCGCGACTTCAAGGTCGACATCAGCGACCTGGGCGCCACTTCCTCCACCGTCCAGGTCGGAAAAAGCCTGCGCTCGAAATCATTCACAGCTTCTAACAGGAACCTCACACCTCTCTCCCTCGATGTCCATTTCCAATACTCGTGTGTTTTGTTTTCCTCCCCATCTCTCCTTCTCCAAGATCCCTGATCACCCCTTTCCCGTCTGGTTGATATATTCACAGGGCCAAGTTACCCTCGGATACGATCTGGCAAGCGTGGCGACAAGCATGTGGCAACATCGCCGCCTCAACCGTCAACGGGACTATCACGCGTCCATCGCTGCAACTCGTGGTGTTGATCCAGTTCAATGTGATCGGCATGCTCGGGTCTAAGTACGACTCCACCCAGCTCAACAACGTCGGCTGTCCTGCTGAACTTCCTCCTGGCGCTCCTTCCTTCTAATCTTTCCCTTGCTTCATCCATTCCAGTTTCATCCTCCTTTTTTTTCATTCTCTGCTTCACCTGGATCCGTCGCTCTGTTGAATACTACTGATACGCACACTCACACTAAGAAACGCACCTTTTCTTTCCTCCTCCTTCTTCTTCTCTCTCTTCTTTTATTTTTTTTTGGGGGGGGGGCGGCTGTATACATGCACAACTTTCATTATATATTGAGGACTATATGAACCGCTTTTTGTTTTCCTGGTTTTGTTGATGGTTGTATTGGGTGTTTTTGATGGGATCAAAGACTGGCTGTTCCTTTCTGTTTCTATTTTTTTGGTTCGTGGAACAGGCATCTCTGTCTCTGCTTCCGCTGTTGATTTTTTTTTTTTTTGGGGGGGGTGTATTTCTGCCATGGACAATATCAGTTGATATCACCCTTTTCTTGTGGTGAATTGGAATACTGCTGGAATAGTGTGGTCAAGGAAATAGATATCAGCCCATCTCTCGACCTCAACAATGGGTCCAGTGTACATACATCATCTGGGATGGAGGACAAGCCTCCTTAGAGATTCGAAAATGTATGGAAAAATCACAAAATTAGCAGCATATTTATGGTACACTTGAAAAAAGGTTATAAGAATTCACCTGTTTTTTGCTGAAAGGGTACTCATCGACTCATGGTTTTTTAGGAATAAAAAAACAGGTCAACTTGGTAGAAAAATATCAAAAACTAACCTCTTCCGGGGGCTTTCTTGGGTGTTCCATTTTTTTTTTTTTTATACTTAACTGGTCAAATTTCTGCCTCAGCCTAGTAAGCAGGTATTTACATGTCTAAAATCAGGTATGAATTTTGGGAAAAATCCAATTTTTCTTTTCAATACCCTACCTTACCGGGGTCCATGATGGAGAGCACCCACGTGCGAACTTGAAGCAAGTTCCCCCTGCACCGGCACGCAAATGGTGAAGCAGGGAGGGACTTGCCTGTAATGTGTGTATTTTGGTGTGGATCCTGAGAGGCCTGAAACTTAATTTTGGGGGTGCCCAACTTCCAAGACCCTGAATACACACTTCCCCTCATCCAAATTCACTGCCTCTTTGACAAACATAATCTCCTGAATCTTGCCTCCCAATCTATTTGGTCACTTGCGGCATTCTCCTCCACCTCATGGGCAAAAAAAAAAAAAAACCATTCCACCCCAAAAGGTGCATCATCCATTTTTCACACTTTGACAACATGCACAATCCATTAAAATAAGGAAAATATTAATTATCCATACTAAATCTAGCTTAAGCTGTCATTATGTACATGTGAATTTTCTGTTTCTTCCCAAACAATTGGGCCACAGACACAACTCGATAATATTTCATGGCCTTGCCAGAATGAAAGCAGAAACTTTTCCTGTGGAGCTGAGGAGGATTTTTCAAAACCCCCATGTGTGCAAGAATCAGCTCTACCATTCCCTCAACACTGCAAAAAAAACAAAAAAAACAAAAAAAAACACTTGCTCAACTGCCTGTAGTTGACATGCAGAAAGTCCCAGGAAGCTTCTGTTCTTACTACAACCATTCTCCCAAAGTGATTCAACCAAGCTTTGATGCATAGTGACTGTGCCAAAACATCTCCACATACAAACAGGTGGAGTTTTGATGGCAGCTTGGCTGGAGCATGCTGCATGTCAACTAGGCAGTTTAGCAAGTTTTTTTTTTTTTTTTTCTTTTTTGTAGTGCTCTAGATCAAATATCAACTCCTTCTACTACTTAATTATCATGGCAGGAGTAAGAAATTAGCCTTAATTCCAGAAAACAGACCTAAAACTTTCACAATAAATTATGCAGAGGTGTCACATAGATCTGTAGATGAATTTCAAAAGCAAATAGAATATGTAGTTACACAATAACTACATATTATTACAGATAAGAGAATAATATGATCTTACAGTAGAAACAACATGTAATAAGTGATCCCATGGGAATGTTAGATCATTCAAATAGAATTGTACCCCCGCTAAACCAAACCCCCAAAACCCCAAAACCCCTCTTTGTGGCATATCTTGCAGTGCATGTAGCTAGAAGGAGTTTTCCTTGGCATCACGTCAGCTGGAAGACTCCGCACTAAGTAAGCTTGACTTGACACTTCTCCACATGATTTCCACGCTGTGGAGTCTTTATTGGCAATGGTGCATAAAATGATGGAAGAAATTTGGCGGCTTGAGCAGGCATTGGAGGAAGGTTGGGCAGATTGGGTGTGTTGTGGAGGGCACTACAGGTTCAATACAGACTGAACTGAGGAGTGCAAGGGGTTTGGGATTGGGAAGCGGGGGCCTGAGCGGCAAGGTGGACACACACCAGGCCAAAAAACAAAGGCAACATGTACAAATTGCCTTTTTAGGTACAAAGGGGCCCCTTTGAACCTAGCAAGGCAATGTGTGCACATTGCCTTCACTTTGGGCCTGGTGACAGGGGCAACTAAATTGGGGAAGTGCGGCAGAGAATGGAAATCAATGACTGTGGGAGTGTGGGAATCAATGGGATGAGTGGAGAGGAGTGTGGGGAGGGAGGTGAATTTGTGGTTGGAAGAGTGGGGGGGGTATCACATCATATAAAAAAAATGAGATTGTGTCATATATATATCATCTTGGGATCATCTTATTAACTAATGTCCAAAATCCAAGAGAATAATACAAGGAAAAGAAGTAACTTCAGTGGACTCAAGGCAGAAAATTAACAATCTCTTTCCGGGTTTCACATCAGCAAAGGGCGGTTGAAGGGAGTTTTTGTTAACAGAGTTGAAGGTGTACTTACTTGGTGTGAAGTTTACCATAGAAGAAAACAAATACTATCAAATCTACTGGAAGAGGACTTCCAGTTATCCACTGACTTTTTCTATTTCCAAAACACACTTTCCTTCCCTCTACCCCCACAATAGGCAATGAATGCACAGAAGAAGAATTCTTCAACAAGATCTTGAAGGACTTGCCCATACTACCAGCAACACCTCTGCAAACTTACTAGGATCTGTGAGACCTGACAACACATGAACCCACAGTTGAGATACCCTGCCAAAAACACTGTAAATAGTTCTCACCATCATGCTGAAAGGTCAATCCATCCAAGCAGAACCATCTGATTTTCAGAAACTGTACCAAAATAAACACATACATCCATCCATAAGCAAACCATAACCTCATACATCAACCCCCAGAAAAACATCAATTTTCTCCACTTCTTCTACCTCATCTCCCGTCTTAGTTTTTCCATCTCTCACACTCAAAATTTTGGGAGGAATGGATGACCAGCATATTCAATTTGTGGCAAAATCAGGGGAAGAAAATGTGAGTAAACATCAGAAAATAACAGAGGTGGTGGTACAAAGAACTTCTAAAACCTCAGTTTAATTTGAGGAACAGGTTCTATCAATTGATCACCACCCCAAAAAGGGAGGCAATGTGTGCAGATTGCCATGCTGTAACACAAAAATAACTCCACCTCTACACCCAAGAAACCACCCTGTAACATTGGCTACACAAATTTGTAACCTCTGCCTCTGAAACCCCATGACAAAGGCCCTTGCTTGTAGTTTTGTGGATGTAAAAACAGGTTTATAACTGATTTAAACTATTGTAAGAAGGGAGCTAATAATGATGAATTCCTAGGTCAGAGAAATGTTTCTAAAAGCATTGCCTCCCCTTTTGTGGTGGTGGATGATTATGAAACCAGTCCAATATATCCTGGAAAGGTTTAAACTTTATAATGATAGTTTTTTTGGAACCAGTAGCCAATTTTAAACAAGTCAATTGCATGAGGTTCCTGGAAACCTCATATTCTATCTCTTTTTTTAATGCTTTTCAGTTCACCAAGACCAAGGAGGAAATTGCATCCTGCCCCTCAGGAATTCAGACAGCAGGATTTCAATTGATAAGGATGATCAGGAACATTTTAATTTTATAAATTTTGTGAGGTTTGTAAACACACTACCAATGGTGGCCGCTACACTACACTACGCTACAGGGCAAAAAAAAGTGTAGCATAGCGGGGTTTTTTTGTCCACCAACACTGTAGCGTTAGATTCACTACAGGGCCTCTAAAGGCTGTTAATCTGTGTTAAGATACTCTACAGCGCTTGTAGCGGCTATTTTCTGCTACAAAGCGATTTAGCGCAGCTTAACAATGCCATTTTTTTGGTCTTGTTCCGATAGCATTCACACAAAACTGCTAACATCTAAGACAAAAGCCGTTAGCTGTGAGTGTTTTTACATTGTGCTAATGCTACAATTATTTTAGTGGGCCCAATATTGCCACTACCTCCCCCTGAAAACATTTTTGGGCCAAGCAACCTGCATATCAACATCAACCAACATCCAATCCATACTAAGATATTACCTAATTTCAACCCATCTTTGATCCAATCTTCCCCTTGATCACAACTACACCTCAACATGAATCTTCCAATGACTTCAAAAACAATATTGGAACCCATTGATCTCAACCTTTCCCAATTGGAAAGCACTGGCAAACAGAATGAACAGGAAATCACTTGTTTCCAGTCCAAAGGAAACAAGAAGAAGAACAAAAAAAACCATGTCAGAAAAACTACACCAACAAGGAAGATGCGCACATTTTGGCTTGAGATAACTCTGTGAAGATACAAGGCACAATCCCTTTATTGAAAATATATTTATTTCAACCAGTACACTGAAAAATAAAACTGGCTCAACTGCCTGCAGTTGACATCCAGAGAGTCCCAGGAAGCTTCTGTTGTTAATCCAAGCATTCTAAAACAGTGATTCAACCAAGCTTTGATGCCCAGTCACTTTTCAGACTGCACAGTGACTGTGCCAAAACCTCTACATATACAAACAACGGTGGGCCGGTTACACTAACAGTAGCGTTAGTGTAGCGTAGTGTTAGCTTTTTTAAGCTACGCTANTTAGAAGAGAAGTCCGGAGCCCACTCAAAGGAAGCGGCCGGTTATTGACCAAAGTTTGAAGGCAACCTTATTTGGATAATTGGATTCCGTTAGAAGAACACTCCCAGCTACTAGATCAGCTTTTTTTTGTGTGAAACCCCTCAACTTTCCCTGGAACAATCCAGAGAAATTTTTTTAAATTAAGAAGAAGACAGATGAATATTAGGATTAACTTAAAGGGATAGGAAAATTCCTTCAATACTAGAAAACTCCGTAAAATGGACTTTAACTTACTGTTTGATATGGCAGAAGGATTGAATCAGTCAATACCTTTGCGTCCCAGACAAGGCAAAACAACTGCAGTAATTAATTGGGCAACTGGAACTGTATCTCCTCCACCCAAAGGGAAAACAGAAACTAAAATTCAGGGATCTTACTACTGAAGAAGAATTGGACTCAGATAAAACAGATACTCAAAATACTCAACAAGCTAGGCCCTCAAAAATTTATGGAATTCAAAACATGGGGCCTAGTGAAGATTTGGTGGATAGCCAGACTGTACCCAGGATTGTTAAGGAACCTGGTTTAGTCTACAATGGAACAAACTTTAATCGATTCTTGGCCATATTTTAACAATTTGCAAAAGCATTTCAAGCCACGGACTATTGCAAGGCATTACAGATTAGACAGTGTCGGAGGAGGAGTGCAAGTTGCCGTTACATGTCATCATGTTGAGGGAGCAGGTGCTGGCTTTTGAGCCAGAGGAGCAAGGGTTTTTGAGTCGTGAAATTGGTGATCCTTATGTTATACTGGTGGTTCCTCATGAACCGTGGCAGATCAAGAATATTCCTGTGCGGGTTTCTATCTGGGACACATTTACCGAGCTGGTGCAGGAGCTGCGGACAGGGTTGTATGAGCAGTCTTGTTCAAGATACTCGAGTCCAATTTTTCCAGTCCTGCAGCAAGCCGGGAAGAGCCTGCAAATTGTCCACGACCTTTAACGGCTCAATTTGGTGACAATTATAGATGGTGTGGAACTACTCCTAGGGGAGATAGAGCTTGGAAGGGAAATAGACAACTACAACTAGTAAAAGTTTAGGCTGAACTACGGGTGCTGATGAGTCTGCCTTCCTGTTCAATTGCTGGAGTTGGAAGAGTTACACTAAGAAAAAGAAAGAAAAGATGTGGCTGATTCTTATAGTTTTATAACTACTGAGGGGTTGTTGTGACGGATAGGAATGGAAATGGGGGAAAAGGGACTCTAAGTTTCTCACTTAAAGTAAAGGGGGGATTTATTATAAGATTGTCTCACTCAAATAACCTGGGGTAACTATAATATTAGAGTGTCTCACTCTATTATTCTAATCTCTGGACAATAATATCTGTAATATACTTAAGAAGTACTAATTATGACTGTGACAATATCTGTTGTGATGGTAAAATCTAGGTACTAATGATCTGATCCGGAGGAATATCTGGTAAAAATGAGGTATAAAGATCCTATGATGATTTGAGTGAGATGAAGATGAGATGTATTTATATCTGTGGACTGCTCCCTGGGTCCTGGGAATGTGTAGATGTTCTGGGGTGGTTGAAGCGTTAAAAGGGGCTACTGTCATTCTGGTAACCATGTGTGAGTGTTGTGAAGGAGTGTTGACCAATCTGGGATCCTCTCCCATCCCGCTGCGTCAAGTGCTGTTCTGTTGTCATATTGCCTGAGAAATTGAGCTATTCCCAGAGATCTGTCTAATCCATGGTGACAGGAGGATTTAGCCTAGTTCCTGATGATTTTGTGTGCTGAAAACCTGTTCTGATCCTCAGATTTATTTGCTCCTTGAGTGTTTGTGGCTGGTTATCTTGAAAAGTATTGATATTTCTGGTGTTTTGTAAGGGAGTGAGGGTAGTTCTGTGCGCTGATTCTGAATCTGAAATGATTTTGTTATTTTTGTTGCATCTTGAGGTCCTCCTTGTGTGTGCTGGTCATTTGGAATTACCGCAGCATCATCAGTTGCTACATGGATAGCTGACTGGTTGTCACAGTACAAGTGACCCACAAAATCCTGTCTCAAAACATCCCTAAGTATAGGAGGCACCCATAGCGCCTGTTGTGTTGCCACTCCCAATGCCATACATTCCGCATGACATGAAGAAGAGGCTACTGATTGTTGCCACCTTGCAACCCATAAGGATGGGCATCTCAGGAAGGTTATGAAAACACCATAGTTCCCCTCCCAGAACCCATCCACAAACACTTGAAGCGAATTCTCCATCTGCATGGGCTGAATGGAGAGACACAATCCCTTGGTGGCGGCCAGGTAGTTGATTAGGTGCTTCACACCTTCCCAATGTGTAGGTCCAGGCTTTGCAGCAAAGTGTGCCAGGTAGTTTACTGCAAAACAATTATCTGGATGTGTGTCCACTGCCAGATAGCTCAATGATCCAATAGACAAAAGGTTCTTACCATCTTCCAAAGCTTCCCCAGTGGTCTCAGTAACTGCATTGTAGTTTTTTTCAGCAGAGTATTTGCTTGCAAAAGGCCAACCAATGGGAAGTCAGGATGTTGTCCACCAAAGAGTGCTGATGAATCCAAAACCCAGATGAAGGCCTTTTGACATTGAGTCTTAATATGATGGTAATCAAGTTCTGCCACTTAATTTTCAGAAAATCAGTAAGATCTATTTCCAGCTGCTTGAGAAGATCAATGGTAGATGCAGTTACCACCCGGTCATCTACACTGTAAAAATAAACTTGCTCAACTGCCTGCAGTTGACATGCAGAAACTCCCAGGAAGCTTTGGTTGTTACTCCAACCTTTCTGCAAGAGTGATTCAACCAAGCTTTGATGCACAGTCACTTTTCAGACTGCACAGTGACTGTGCAAAACATCTACATATACAAACATGTGGAGTTTGGATGGCAACTTGGCTGCAGCATGCGCATGTCAACTGCAGGCAGTTCAGCAATTTGTTTTTTGCAGTGGCAGTAGAAGAGAAACTAAGAAATAAAGAGATGAGACAACAGAAATAAGAAACAATGAATCAGAGGCTAAAAAAGAACGAAACAATTGAAATAAAAAAACACCAAAATGAAATGATTCAATCACACAACAAACACAAGAGACAATTCAAATTGTATAATTGATAAAAACAAATCAACTAGATGGATGCTAAGAAGATAAAAATTCAGTATTGAGTGAAGCAGAAGACAATAATAAATATCACAACACTACCTCCTAGACTAGTAGTAATATTGATTATTTTCTTGCTCATCCTGAATTGATTAACTGGCTCTGAATCTGTTTAATTTATTGATCTATCTTATGATTCTTGTGTGCATGTTGGCAGATTGAATTAATTTTAGATGTTTACATTGTGATTTCACTTGAGAAGTTTGAACTGGGCTCTTGATTTTTTCCTCCACAACTTGAGATCATTGCATCTGTCTGAATGTCTATTGATACTGAGAAACAAGAAAAAACCGGGAATCTTGAAGGCACTGGAGATGAAACCTAACCAATGCATAGCATGTTGAATATGCATGTGACAATTATAAAGCAACAAACTCAAGATCTGATTGTTGGATTCAATCAAAATGGAAAAAGCTTCTGGAACCACATGATCAAGAAGTATTTCAAGGAAATAACCAATCCGGTGTGAACTGCTGTTGGGCTTAAAAGCCAATGGGGTTTCCTTCAAGCTGCCATAAATGAATTCTTGGGATGTGTTAGATATATCAACAACAGCAATTAATGTCAGCCTTAAGGACAGTATATAGCAACTATATAGTGCCCAAAAGGATTCATTATAGAGCTTTTTCACTTGAATCTCCTCAATCTTACCCATGTCCATTGTTGACACATTTTTCCTACTCTTATCTCAATGTAAAAAAAATGGAAATAGTTGATATTTTTAAAAAAAAATTAAGAATCCAATTGGCCTTTCAAAGACCAAATGTTTTGAACAAGGATTTTTTTCAGCTGATTATGTAAGAAATTGTTGTTCAAAAAATGAAAATTCAAGACAGATTGAGAAAAAGAGGGAGATCCGGCTTTTTCTGTCAACTGCCTGCAGTTGACATGCAGAAAGTCCCAGGAGGCTGCTTTTGTTACTCCAACCTTTCTCCAAAAGTGATTTAACCAAGCTTTGATGCACAGTCACTGTGAAGACTGCACAGTGACTGTGCCAAAAATTCTACATAGGCAAACATGTGGAGTTTGAATGGAAGCTTGGCTGGAGGATTCTGAATGTCAACTGCATGCAGTTGATCAAGTTTTTTTTTGCAGTGTGGGTCACGTTTCAAACCCCTGATTATTATTTGCTGTAGGTTCATTGTGCTAAACCTTGCACTGGCCTTTCCACAAATGCAAGCCTGACATTTAAGACACGTAAGGCCCTCTCAAAATCCTTCCTGTCTGCTTCTTCAAGTTTTGAAAAGTGCTGAATATATTCACAATCTGCTATTGTCATCAAAAAGACAAATAAATAAAAAACATTTCTATCCATTCCCTGAGGTTCCAATATTGTTTTGGCCAGGTTCAACAAGTCACTGTAAATACCATCAGCTAGAAAGTAGCTGTGAGTATGATTTTTTCCATTGATTGTGTACCCACTGTTGCTTCTGCTGCCCATTGCAGCTTCCCCCATGATTGTCATTTGGGAAAAAATTGCTTGTGAAGAAACAAACATGCAGCAGTTGGTATCAATTTGTGGAGCTCTCTCTCTCTCTCTCTCTCTCTCTCTCTCTCTCTCTCTCTCTCTTTGTGTATCCAAATATATGTTTGTGTGCTCCTGATGGGTTGATGCAATACAAGGGTAGAGTTCATGTTAACTTATGATCTGCGATAGTTCGAAGATAACTAACTTAGGTTTGATGAAAGGTAACCAACAGGGCAATGGCTATTGGCAAGGTTGAGGTGCGAAATCCACAATATTAATTAACTGAGGAAAAAGAGGAAGAATGACAAAAGTACA